>CAMAOD020000197.1:252500-277500 GCA_945859595.2 Megachile willughbiella | reverse complement strand
GACAAAGACGGACACAGAGACAGAGACGGAGAGACGGACAGAGACAGAAGGGCAGGAGACAAAGTCGGAGGCAGAGGGGCAGGAGACAAAGACGGAGACAAGGTCGGAGACAAAGACGGACACAGAGACAGAGACGGCGACAGAGACAGCGTCAGAGACAGAGACAGAGACAGAGACATAGACAGAGACAGAGACAGAGACAGAGACAGAGACAGAGACAGAGACAGAGACAGAGGCAGAGACAGAGACAGAGACAGAGACAGAGACGGAGATAGAGACAGAGACAGAGACAGAGACGGAGACAGAGGCAGAGACAGAGCCAGAGACAGAGACAGAGACAGAGACAGAGACAGGGGGAGAGACAGCGACAGAGACAGATACAGAGACACAGACAGAGACAGAGACACAGACAGAGCCAGAGACAGAAACAGAGACGGAGACAGAGACAGAGACAGGGACGGAGACAAAGACCGAGACAGTGACCGAGACGGAGACAGAGGCAGAGACAGAGCCAGGGACAGGGACGGAGTCAGAGACAGAGGGAGAGACAGCGACAGAGACAGAGACAGAGACAGAGGCAGAGGCAGAGGCAGAGACAGAGACAGAGACAGAGACAGAGACAGAGACAGAGACAGAGACAGAGACGGAGACAGAGACGGAGACAAAGACCGAGACAGAGACAGAGACAGAGAAATAGACAGAGACAGAGACAGAGACAGAGACAGAGGCAGAGACAGAGACACAGACGAAGAAAAGGCAGAGACAGAGACAGAGGGAGAGACAGAGACACGGACAGAGACAGAAGGGCAGGAGACAAAGTCGGAGGCAGAGGGGCAGGAGACAAAGACGGAGACAAGGTCGAAGACAAAGACGGACACAGAGACAGAGACGGAGACACGGACAGAGACAGAAGGGCAGGAGACAAAGTCGGAGGCAGAGGGGCAGGAGACAAAGACGGAGACAAGGTCGGAGAGAAAGACGGACACAGAGACAGAGACGGCGACAGAGACAGCGTCAGAGACAGAGACAGAGGCAAAGACAGAGACAGAGACAGAGGCAGAGACAGAGACATAGACGGAGATAGAGACGGAGACAAAGACCGAGACAGAGACAGAGACGGAGACAGAGGCAGAGACAGAGCCAGGGACAGAGACGGAGACAGAGGCAGACGGAGCGACAGCGAGAGAGACAGAGACAGAAGCAGAGACAGAGACAGATACGGGGACAGAGACAGAGGCAGAGACAGAGCCAGGGACAGAGACGGAGACAGAGACAGAGGGAAAGACAGCGAGAGAGACAGAGACAGAAACGTAGACAGAGACAGATACGGAGACAGAGACAGAGGCAGAGACAGAGACAGAGACAGAGACAGAGACGGAGACAGAGACAGAGACAGAGACAGAGACAGAGACAGAGACAGAGACAGAGACTGAGACAGAGACAGAGACAGAGACAGAGACAGAGACGGAGACAGAGACAGAGACAGAGACGGAGACAGAGACGGAGACAAAGACCGAGACAGATGCCGAGACAGAGACAGAGACAGAGACAGAGACAGAGACAGAGACAGAGACAGAGACAGAGACAGAGACAGAGACAGAGACAGAGACAGAGACAGAGACAGAGACAGAGACAGAGACAGAGACACAGACAGAGACAGAGACAGAGACAGAGAGGGAGACAGATGCCGAGACAGAGACAGAGACAGAGACAGAGACAGAGACAGAGACAGAGACAGAGACAGAGACACAGACAGAGACAGAGACAGAGACAGAGAGGGAGACAGATGCCGAGACAGAGACAGACACAGAGACAGAGACAGAGACAGAGACAGAAACAGAGACAGAGACAGAGACGGAGACAGAGACAAAGACGCAGACGGAGGCAGAGACAGAGACGGCGACAGAGACAGCGTCAGAGACAGAGACAGAGGCAGAGACAGAGACAGAGACAGAGGCAGAGACAGAGACATAGACGGAGATAGAGACGGAGACAAAGACCGAGACAGAGACAGAGACGGAGACAGAGGCAGAGACAGAGCCAGGGACAGAGACGGAGACAGAGGCAGACGGAGCGACAGCGAGAGAGACAGAGACAGAAGCAGAGACAGAGACAGATACGGGGACAGAGACAGAGGCAGAGACAGAGCCAGGGACAGAGACGGAGACAGAGACAGAGGGAAAGGCAGCGAGAGAGACAGAGACAGAAACGGAGACAGAGACAGATACGGAGACAGAGACAGAGGCAGAGACAGAGACAGAGACAGAGACAGAGACGGAGACAGAGACAGAGACAGAGACAGAGACAGAGACAGAGACAGAGACTGAGACAGAGACGGAGACAGAGACAGAGACAGAGACAGAGACAGAGACAGAGACAGAGACAGAGACAGAGACAGAGACAGAGACAGAGACAGAGACAGAGACAGAGACAGAGACAAAGACAGAGACAGGGACTGAGACAGAGACAGAGAGGGAGACAGAGACCGAGACAGAGACAGACACAGAGACAGAGACAGAGACAGAGACAGAGACAGAGACAGAGACAGAAACAGAGACAGAGACAGAGACGCAGACGGAGGCAGAGACAGAGACATAGACAGAGACAGCGACAGAGTCGGAGGCAGAGACTGAGACAGAGACAGAGACAGAGACAGAGACAGAGACAGAGACAGAGACAGAGACAGAGACAGAGACAGAGACAGAGACAGAGACAGAGACAGAGACAGAGACAGAGACAGAGACAGAGACAGAGACAGAGACAGAGACAGAGGCAGAGACAGAGACAGAGACAGAGACAGGGACAGGGACAGAGACAGAGACAGAGACAGAGACACAGACAGAGACAGAGACAGAGACAGAAACAGAGACAGAGACAGAGACAGAGACAGAGACAGAGACAGAGACAGAGACAGAGACAGAGACAGAGACAGAGACAGAGACAGAGACAGGGACAGAGACAGAGACAGAGTCAGAGACAGAGACAGAGACAGAGACAGAGACGGAGACAGAGACGGAGACAAAGACCGAGACAGAGCCAGAGACACAGACAGAGACAGAGACAGAGACAGAGACAGAGACAGAGACAGAGACAGAGACAGAGACAGAGACAGAGACAGAGACAGAGACAGAGACAGAGACAGAGACAGAGACAGAGACAGAGACAGAGACAGAGACAGAGACAGAGACAGAGACAGAGACAGAGACAGGGACAGAGACAGAGACAGAGACAGAGACAGAGACAGAGACAGAGACAGAGACAGAGACAGAGACGGAGACAGAGACAGAGACAGAGACAGAGACAGAAACAGAGACAGGGGGTGAGACAGCGTCAGAGACAGAGACAGAGGCAGAGACAGAGACAGGGACAGAGGCAGAGACAGAGACAAAGACGGAGATAGAGACAGAGACAGAGACAGAGACGGAGACAGAGACGGAGACAAAGACCGAGACAGAGACGGAGACAGAGAAATAGACAGAGACAGAGACAGAGACAGCGACAGACACAGGGAGAGGCACTGGGACAGAGACAGAGACAGAGACAGAGACAGAGACAGAGACAGAGACAGAGACAGAGACAGAGACAGAGACAGAAACAGAGGCAGAGACAGAGACACAGACCGAGGAAGAGGCAGAGACAGAGACAGAGGTAGAGACAGAGACACGGACAGAGACAGAAGGGCAGGAGACAAAGTCGGAGGCAGAGGGGCAGGAGACAAAGACGGAGACAAGGTCGGAGACAAAGACGGACACAGAGACAGAGACGGAGACAGAGACAGCGTCAGAGACAGAGGCAGAGACAGAGACAGAGACAGAGACAGAGGCAGAGACAGAAACATAGACGGAGATAGAGACAGAGACAGAGACAGAGACGGAGACAGAGACGGAGACAAAGACCGAGACAGAGACAGAGACAGAGACCGATGAAGAGGCAGAGACAGAGACAGAGGGAGAGACAGAGACACGGACAGAGACAGAAGGGCAGGAGACAAAGTCGGAGGCAGAGGGGCAGGAGACAAAGACGGAGACAAGGTCGGAGACAAAGACGGACACAGAGACAGAGACGGAGAGACGGACAGAGACAGAAGGGCAGGAGACAAAGTCGGAGGCAGAGGGGCAGGAGACAAAGACGGAGACAAGGTCGGAGACAAAGACGGACACAGAGACAGAGACGGCGACAGAGACAGCGTCAGAGACAGAGACAGAGACAGAGACAGAGAAATAGACAGAGACAGAGACAGAGACAGAGACAGAGACAGAGACAGAGACAGAGTCAGAGACATAGACAGAGACAGAGACAGAGACAGAGACAGAGACAGAGACAGAGACAGAGGCAGAGACAGAGGCAGAGACAGAGACAGAGACAGAGACGGAGATAGAGACAGAGACAGAGACAGAGACGGAGACAGAGGCAGAGACAGAGCCAGAGACAGAGACAGAGACAGAGACAGAGACAGGGGGAGAGACAGCGACAGAGACAGATACAGAGACACAGACAGAGACAGAGACACAGACAGAGCCAGAGACAGAAACAGAGACGGAGACAGAGACAGAGACAGAGACGGAGACAAAGACCGAGACAGTGACCGAGACGGAGACAGAGGCAGAGACAGAGCCAGGGACAGGGACGGAGTCAGAGACAGAGGGAGAGACAGCGACAGAGACAGAGACAGAGACAGAGGCAGAGGCAGAGGCAGAGACAGAGACAGAGACAGAGACAGAGACAGAGACAGAGACAGAGACAGAGACAGAGACAGAGACAGAGACAGAGACAGAGACAGAGACAGAGACAGAGGCAGAGACAGAGACACAGACCGAGGAAGAGACAGCGACAGAGACAGAGACAAAGACAGGGACAGAGACAGAGACGGAGACAAAGACAGAGAGAGAGACAGAGATAGAGACAGAGACAGTGACAGAGACAGGGACAGAGACAGAGACAGAGACAGAGACAGAGACAGAGACAGAGACAGAGACAGAGACAGGGACAGAGCCCGAGATAGAGACAGAGACAGAGACGGAGACAGAGACAGAGGCTGCGACAGAGACGGAGACAGAGACCGAGACAGAGGCAGAGACACAGACAGAGACAGAGACAGAGGCAGAGGAAGAGACAGAGAAAGAGACAGAGACAGAGACGGAGACAGAGACAGAGACAGAGACAGAGATAGAGACAGAGACAGAGACAGAGACAGAGACAGAGACAGAGACAGAGGCAGAGACGGAGATAGAGACAGAGACAGAGTCAGAGACGGAGACAGAGGCAGAGAGAGAGCCACGGACAGAGACAGGGACAGAGACAGAGGGAGAAACAGCGACAGAGACAGAGACAGAGACAGAGGCAGAGACAGAGACACAGGCAGAGACAGAAACAGAGACAGAGACAGATACGGGGACAGAGGCAGAGGCAGAGACAGAGACAGAGACAGAGACGGAGACAGAGGCAGAGACAGAGACGGAGTCAGAGACAGAGACACAGACATAGACAGATACAGAGACAGAGACAGAGACAGAGACCGAGACAGAGACGGAGACAAATACCGAGACAGAGACAGAGACGGAGACAGAGGCAGAGACAGCGGCAGAGACGGAGACGGAGACGGAGACAGGGACACAGACAGAGACAGAGACAGAGACAGAGACAGAGGCAGAGACATAGACAGAGACAGAGACGGAGACAGAGGCAGAGACAGAGCCAGAGACAGAGACAGAGACAGAGACAGAGACAGGGGGAGAGACAGCGACAGAGACAGATACAGAGACACAGACAGAGACAGAGACACAGACAGAGCCAGAGACAGAAACAGAGACGGAGACAGAGACAGAGACAGAGACGGAGACAAAGACCGATACACTGACCGAGACGTAGACAGAGGCAGAGACAGAGCCAGGGACAGGGACGGAGTCAGAGACAGAGGGAGAGACAGCGACAGAGACAGAGACAGAGACAGAGGCAGAGGCAGAGGCAGAGACAGAGACAGAGACAGAGACAGAGACAGAGACAGAGACAGAGACAGAGAAAGAGACAGAGACGGAGATAGAGACAGAGGGAGAGACAGCGACAGAGACAGAGACAGAGATAGCGGCAGAGACAGAGACAGAGGCAGCGACAGAGACAGAGACAGAGACAGAGACAGAGACAGAGACAGAGACAGAGACAGAGACAGAGACAGAGACATAGACGGAGATAGAGACAGAGACAGAGACGGAGACGGAGACAGAGACGGAGACAAAGACCGAGACGGAGACAGAGACGCAGACAGAGGCAGAGACAGAGACAGAGACAGAGACGGAGATAGAGACAGAGACAGAGACAGAGACGGATACGGAGGCAGAGACAGCGACAGAGACAGAGACAGAGACAGAGAAGGAGACAGAGGCAGAGACAGAGACAGAGGCAGAGACAGAGACAGAGACAGAGACAGAGACAGAGACAGAGACAGAGACAGAGACAGAGACAGAGACAGAGACAGAGACAGAGACAGAGACAGAGACAGAGACAAAGACCGAGACGGAGACAGAGACAGAGACACAGACAGAGACAGAGACAGAGACAGAGACAGAGACAGAGACAGAGACAGAGACAGAGACAGAGACAGAGACAGAGGCAGAGACAGAAACAGAGACAGAGACAGAGAGAAACAGAGACAGAGACAGAGACAGAGACAGAGACAGAGACAGAGACAGAGACAGAGACAGAGACAGAGACAGAGACAGAGACAGAGACAGTGACAGAGACAGAGACAGAGACAGAGACAGAGACAGAGACAGAGACAGAGACAGATACAGAGGCAGAGACAGAGAGAGAGACAGAGACAGAGACAGAGACAGAGACAGAGACAGAGACAGAGACGGAGACAAAGACAGAGACAGAGCCAGGGACAGAGACGGAGACAGAGACAGAGGCTGCGACAGAGACGGAGACAGAGACAGAGACAGAGGCAGAGTCTCACACAGAGACAGAGACAGAGACAGAGACAGAGACAGAGACAGAGACAGAGACGGAGGCAGAGACAGAGACTGGGACAGAGACGGAGACAGCGAAATAGACAGAGACAGAGACAGAGACAGTGACAGACACAGGGAGAGGCACTGGGACAGAGACAGAGACAGAGACAGAGACAGAGACAGAGACAGAGACAGAGACAGAGACAGAGGCAGAGACAGAAACAGAGACAGAGACAGAGAGAAACAGAGACAGAGACAGAGACAGAGACAGAGACAGAGACAGAGACAGAGACAGAGACAGAGACAGAGACAGAGACAGAGACAGAGACAGAGACAGAGACAGAGACAGAGACAGAGACAGAGACAGAGACAGAGACAGAGACAGAGACAGAGACAGAGACAGATACAGAGGCAGAGACAGAGAGAGAGACAGAGACAGAGACAGAGACAGAGACAGAGACAGAGACAGAGACGGAGACAAAGACAGAGACAGAGCCAGGGACAGAGACGGAGACAGAGACAGAGGCTGCGACAGAGACGGAGACAGAGACAGAGACAGAGGCAGAGTCTCACACAGAGACAGAGACAGAGACAGAGACAGAGACAGAGACAGAGACAGAGACGGAGGCAGAGACAGAGACTGGGACAGAGACGGAGACAGCGAAATAGACAGAGACAGAGACAGAGACAGTGACAGACACAGGGAGAGGCACTGGGACAGAGACAGAGACAGAGACAGAGACAGAGACAGAGACAGAGACAGAGACAGAGACAGAGACAGAGACAGAGACAGAGACAGAGACAGAGACAGAGACGGAGACAGAGACAGAGACAGAGGCAGAGTCTCAGACAGAGACAGAGACAGAGACAGAGACAGAGACAGAGACAGAGACAGAGACAGAGACAGAGACAGAGACGGAGACAGAGACAGAGACAGAGACAGAGACAGAGACAGAGACAGAGACAGAGACAGAGACAGAGACAGACACAGAGACAGAGACAGAGACAGAGACAGAGATAGAGACAGAGACAGTGACAGAGACAGAGACAGAGACAGAGACAGAGACAGAGACAGAGACAGAGACAGAGACAGAGACGGAGACAAAGACAGAGACAGAGCCAGGAACAGAGACGGAGACAGAGACAGAGGCAGAGGAAGAGACAGAGAAAGAGACAGAGACAGAGACAGAGACGGAGACAGAGACAGAGACAGAGACAGAGATAGAGACAGAGACAGAGACAGAGGCAGAGACAGAGGCAGAGACGGAGATAGAGACAGAGACAGAGTCAGAGACGGAGACAGAGGCAGAGAGAGAGCCAGGGACAGAGACAGAGACAGAGACAGAGACAGAGACGGAGACAAAGACAGAGACAGAGCCAGGAACAGAGACAGAGACGGAGACAAAGACAGAGACAGAGCCAGGAACAAAGACGGAGACAGAGACAGAGGCAGAGGAAGAGACAGAGAAAGAGACAGAGACAGAGACAGAGACGGAGACAGAGACAGAGACAGAGACAGAGATAGAGACAGAGACAGAGACAGAGACAGAGACAGAGGCAGAGACGGAGATAGAGACAGAGACAGAGTCAGAGACGGAGACAGAGGCAGAGACAGAGACAGAGGCAGAGATAGAGACATAGACGGAGATAGAGACAGAGACAGAGACAGAGACGGAGACAAAGACCGAGACAGAGCCAGAGACACAGACAGAGACAGAGACAGAGACAGAGACAGAGACAGAGACAGAGACAGAGACAGAGACACAGACAGAGACAGAGACAGAGACAGAGAGGGAGACAGATGCCGAGACAGAGACAGAGACAGAGACAGAGACAGAGACAGAGACAGAGACAGAGACAGAGACAGAGACAGAGACAGAGACAGAGACAGAGACAGAGACAGAGACAGAGACAGAGACAGAGACAGAGACAGAGACAGAGACAGAGACAGAGACACAGACAGAGACAGAGACAGAGACAGAGAGGGAGACAGATGCCGAGACAGAGACAGACACAGAGACAGAGACAGAGACAGAGACAGAAACAGAGACAGAGACAGAGACGGAGACAGAGACAAAGACGCAGACGGAGGCAGAGACAGAGACGGCGACAGAGACAGCGTCAGAGACAGAGACAGAGGCAGAGACAGAGACAGAGACAGAGGCAGAGACAGAGACATAGACGGAGATAGAGACGGAGACAAAGACCGAGACAGAGACAGAGACGGAGACAGAGGCAGAGACAGAGCCAGGGACAGAGACGGAGACAGAGGCAGACGGAGCGACAGCGAGAGAGACAGAGACAGAAGCAGAGACAGAGACAGATACGGGGACAGAGACAGAGGCAGAGACAGAGCCAGGGACAGAGACGGAGACAGAGACAGAGGGAAAGGCAGCGAGAGAGACAGAGACAGAAACGGAGACAGAGACAGATACGGAGACAGAGACAGAGGCAGAGACAGAGACAGAGACAGAGACAGAGACGGAGACAGAGACAGAGACAGAGACAGAGACAGAGACAGAGACAGAGACAGAGACAGAGACAGAGACAGAGACAGAGACAGAGACAGAGACAGAGACAGAGACAGAGGCAGAGGCAGAGACAGAGACAGAGACAGAGACAGGGACAGGGACAGAGACAGAGACAGAGACAGAGACACAGACAGAGACAGAGACAGAGACAGAAACAGAGACAGAGACAGAGACAGAGACAGAGACAGAGACAGAGACAGAGACAGAGACAGAGACAGAGACAGAGACAGAGACAGAGACAGGGACAGAGACAGAGACAGAGTCAGAGACAGAGACAGAGACAGAGACAGAGACGGAGACAGAGACGGAGACAAAGACCGAGACAGAGCCAGAGACACAGACAGAGACAGAGACAGAGACAGAGACAGAGACAGAGACAGAGACAGAGACAGAGACAGAGACAGAGACAGAGACAGAGACAGAGACAGAGACAGAGACAGAGACAGAGACAGAGACAGAGACAGAGACAGAGACAGAGACAGAGACAGAGACAGAGACAGAGACAGAGACAGAGACAGAGACAGAGACAGAGACAGAGACAGAGACAGAGACAGAGACAGAGACAGAGACAGAGACAGAGACAGAGACAGAGACAGAGACAGAAACAGAGACAGGGGGTGAGACAGCGTCAGAGACAGAGACAGAGGCAGAGACAGAGACAGGGACAGAGGCAGAGACAGCGACAAAGACGGAGATAGAGACAGAGACAGAGACAGAGACGGAGACAGAGACGGAGACAAAGACCGAGACAGAGACGGAGACAGAGAAATAGACAGAGACAGAGACAGAGACAGCGACAGACACAGGGAGAGGCACTGGGACAGAGACAGAGACAGAGACAGAGACAGAGACAGAGACAGAGACAGAGACAGAGACAGAGACAGAGACAGAGACAGAAACAGAGGCAGAGACAGAGACACAGACCGAGGAAGAGGCAGAGACAGAGACAGAGGTAGAGACAGAGACACGGACAGAGACAGAAGGGCAGGAGACAAAGTCGGAGGCAGAGGGGCAGGAGACAAAGACGGAGACAAGGTCGGAGACAAAGACGGACACAGAGACAGAGACGGAGACAGAGACAGCGTCAGAGACAGAGGCAGAGACAGAGACAGAGACAGAGACAGAGGCAGAGACAGAAACATAGACGGAGATAGAGACAGAGACAGAGACAGAGACGGAGACAGAGACGGAGACAAAGACCGAGACAGAGACAGAGACAGAGACCGATGAAGAGGCAGAGACAGAGACAGAGGGAGAGACAGAGACACGGACAGAGACAGAAGGGCAGGAGACAAAGTCGGAGGCAGAGGGGCAGGAGACAAAGACGGAGACAAGGTCGGAGACAAAGACGGACACAGAGACAGAGACGGAGAGACGGACAGAGACAGAAGGGCAGGAGACAAAGTCGGAGGCAGAGGGGCAGGAGACAAAGACGGAGACAAGGTCGGAGACAAAGACGGACACAGAGACAGAGACGGCGACAGAGACAGCGTCAGAGACAGAGACAGAGACAGAGACAGAGAAATAGACAGAGACAGAGACAGAGACAGAGACAGAGACAGAGTCAGAGACATAGACAGAGACAGAGACAGAGACAGAGACAGAGACAGAGACAGAGACAGAGACAGAGGCAGAGACAGAGGCAGAGACAGAGACAGAGACAGAGACGGAGATAGAGACAGAGACAGAGACAGAGACGGAGACAGAGGCAGAGACAGAGCCAGAGACAGAGACAGAGACAGAGACAGAGACAGGGGGAGAGACAGCGACAGAGACAGATACAGAGACACAGACAGAGACAAAGACACAGACAGAGCCAGAGACAGAAACAGAGACGGAGACAGAGACAGAGACAGAGACGGAGACAAAGACCGAGACAGTGACCGAGACGGAGACAGAGGCAGAGACAGAGCCAGGGACAGGGACGGAGTCAGAGACAGAGGGAGAGACAGCGACAGAGACAGAGACAGAGACAGAGGCAGAGGCAGAGGCAGAGACAGAGACAGAGACAGAGACAGAGACAGAGACAGAGACAGAGACAGAGACAGAGACAGAGACAGAGACAGAGACAGAGACAGAGACAGAGACAGAGACAGAGACAGAGACAGAGACAGAGGCAGAGACAGAGACACAGACCGAGGAAGAGACAGCGACAGAGACAGAGACAAAGACAGGGACAGAGACAGAGACGGAGACAAAGACAGAGAGAGAGACAGAGATAGAGACAGAGACAGTGACAGAGACAGAGACAGAGACAGAGACAGAGACAGAGACAGAGACAGAGACAGAGACAGAGACAGAGACAGGGACAGAGCCCGAGATAGAGACAGAGACAGAGACGGAGACAGAGACAGAGGCTGCGACAGAGACGGAGACAGAGACAGAGACAGAGGCAGAGACGGAGATAGAGACAGAGACAGAGTCAGAGACGGAGACAGAGGCAGAGAGAGAGCCACGGACAGAGACAGGGACAGAGACAGAGGGAGAAACAGCGACAGAGACAGAGACAGAGACAGAGGCAGAGACAGAGACACAGGCAGAGACAGAAACAGAGACAGAGACAGATACGGGGACAGAGGCAGAGGCAGAGACAGAGACAGAGACAGAGACGGAGACAGAGGCAGAGACAGAGACGGAGTCAGAGACAGAGACACAGACATAGACAGATACAGAGACAGAGACAGAGACAGAGACCGAGACAGAGACGGAGACAAAGACCGAGACAGAGACAGAGACGGAGACAGAGGCAGAGACAGCGGCAGAGACGGAGACGGAGACGGAGACAGGGACACAGACAGAGACAGAGACAGAGACAGAGACAGAGGCAGAGACATAGACAGAGACAGAGACGGAGACAGAGGCAGAGACAGAGCCAGAGACAGAGACAGAGACAGAGACAGAGACAGGGGGAGAGACAGCGACAGAGACAGATACAGAGACACAGACAGAGACAGAGACACAGACAGAGCCAGAGACAGAAACAGAGACGGAGACAGAGACAGAGACAGAGACGGAGACAAAGACCGATACACTGACCGAGACGTAGACAGAGGCAGAGACAGAGCCAGGGACAGGGACGGAGTCAGAGACAGAGGGAGAGACAGCGACAGAGACAGAGACAGAGACAGAGGCAGAGGCAGAGGCAGAGACAGAGACAGAGACAGAGACAGAGACAGAGACAGAGACAGAGACAGAGAAAGAGACAGAGACGGAGATAGAGACAGAGGGAGAGACAGCGACAGAGACAGAGACAGAGATAGCGGCAGAGACAGAGACAGAGGCAGCGACAGAGACAGAGACAGAGACAGAGACAGAGACAGAGACAGAGACAGAGACAGAGACAGAGACAGAGACATAGACGGAGATAGAGACAGAGAAATAGACAGAGACAGAGACAGAGACAGCGACAGACACAGGGAGAGGCACTGGGACAGAGACAGAGACAGAGACAGAGACAGAGACAGAGACAGAGACAGAGACAGAGACAGAGACAGAGACAGAGACAGAAACAGAGGCAGAGACAGAGACACAGACCGAGGAAGAGGCAGAGACAGAGACAGAGGTAGAGACAGAGACACGGACAGAGACAGAAGGGCAGGAGACAAAGTCGGAGGCAGAGGGGCAGGAGACAAAGACGGAGACAAGGTCGGAGACAAAGACGGACACAGAGACAGAGACGGAGACAGAGACAGCGTCAGAGACAGAGGCAGAGACAGAGACAGAGACAGAGACAGAGGCAGAGACAGAAACATAGACGGAGATAGAGACAGAGACAGAGACAGAGACGGAGACAGAGACGGAGACAAAGACCGAGACAGAGACAGAGACAGAGACCGATGAAGAGGCAGAGACAGAGACAGAGGGAGAGACAGAGACACGGACAGAGACAGAAGGGCAGGAGACAAAGTCGGAGGCAGAGGGGCAGGAGACAAAGACGGAGACAAGGTCGGAGACAAAGACGGACACAGAGACAGAGACGGAGAGACGGACAGAGACAGAAGGGCAGGAGACAAAGTCGGAGGCAGAGGGGCAGGAGACAAAGACGGAGACAAGGTCGGAGACAAAGACGGACACAGAGACAGAGACGGCGACAGAGACAGCGTCAGAGACAGAGACAGAGACAGAGACAGAGAAATAGACAGAGACAGAGACAGAGACAGAGACAGAGACAGAGTCAGAGACATAGACAGAGACAGAGACAGAGACAGAGACAGAGACAGAGACAGAGACAGAGACAGAGGCAGAGACAGAGGCAGAGACAGAGACAGAGACAGAGACGGAGATAGAGACAGAGACAGAGACAGAGACGGAGACAGAGGCAGAGACAGAGCCAGAGACAGAGACAGAGACAGAGACAGAGACAGGGGGAGAGACAGCGACAGAGACAGATACAGAGACACAGACAGAGACAAAGACACAGACAGAGCCAGAGACAGAAACAGAGACGGAGACAGAGACAGAGACAGAGACGGAGACAAAGACCGAGACAGTGACCGAGACGGAGACAGAGGCAGAGACAGAGCCAGGGACAGGGACGGAGTCAGAGACAGAGGGAGAGACAGCGACAGAGACAGAGACAGAGACAGAGGCAGAGGCAGAGGCAGAGACAGAGACAGAGACAGAGACAGAGACAGAGACAGAGACAGAGACAGAGACAGAGACAGAGACAGAGACAGAGACAGAGACAGAGACAGAGACAGAGACAGAGACAGAGGCAGAGACAGAGACACAGACCGAGGAAGAGACAGCGACAGAGACAGAGACAAAGACAGGGACAGAGACAGAGACGGAGACAAAGACAGAGAGAGAGACAGAGATAGAGACAGAGACAGTGACAGAGACAGAGACAGAGACAGAGACAGAGACAGAGACAGAGACAGAGACAGAGACAGAGACAGAGACAGGGACAGAGCCCGAGATAGAGACAGAGACAGAGACGGAGACAGAGACAGAGGCTGCGACAGAGACGGAGACAGAGACAGAGACAGAGGCAGAGACGGAGATAGAGACAGAGACAGAGTCAGAGACGGAGACAGAGGCAGAGAGAGAGCCACGGACAGAGACAGGGACAGAGACAGAGGGAGAAACAGCGACAGAGACAGAGACAGAGACAGAGGCAGAGACAGAGACACAGGCAGAGACAGAAACAGAGACAGAGACAGATACGGGGACAGAGGCAGAGGCAGAGACAGAGACAGAGACAGAGACGGAGACAGAGGCAGAGACAGAGACGGAGTCAGAGACAGAGACACAGACATAGACAGATACAGAGACAGAGACAGAGACAGAGACCGAGACAGAGACGGAGACAAAGACCGAGACAGAGACAGAGACGGAGACAGAGGCAGAGACAGCGGCAGAGACGGAGACGGAGACGGAGACAGGGACACAGACAGAGACAGAGACAGAGACAGAGACAGAGGCAGAGACATAGACAGAGACAGAGACGGAGACAGAGGCAGAGACAGAGCCAGAGACAGAGACAGAGACAGAGACAGAGACAGGGGGAGAGACAGCGACAGAGACAGATACAGAGACACAGACAGAGACAGAGACACAGACAGAGCCAGAGACAGAAACAGAGACGGAGACAGAGACAGAGACAGAGACGGAGACAAAGACCGATACACTGACCGAGACGTAGACAGAGGCAGAGACAGAGCCAGGGACAGGGACGGAGTCAGAGACAGAGGGAGAGACAGCGACAGAGACAGAGACAGAGACAGAGGCAGAGGCAGAGGCAGAGACAGAGACAGAGACAGAGACAGAGACAGAGACAGAGACAGAGACAGAGAAAGAGACAGAGACGGAGATAGAGACAGAGGGAGAGACAGCGACAGAGACAGAGACAGAGATAGCGGCAGAGACAGAGACAGAGGCAGCGACAGAGACAGAGACAGAGACAGAGACAGAGACAGAGACAGAGACAGAGACAGAGACAGAGACAGAGACATAGACGGAGATAGAGACAGAGACAGAGACGGAGACGGAGACAGAGACGGAGACAAAGACCGAGACGGAGACAGAGACGCAGACAGAGGCAGAGACAGAGACAGAGACAGAGACGGAGATAGAGACAGAGACAGAGACAGAGACGGATACGGAGGCAGAGACAGCGACAGAGACAGAGACAGAGACAGAGAAGGAGACAGAGGCAGAGACAGAGACAGAGGCAGAGACAGAGACAGAGACAGAGACAGAGACAGAGACAGAGACAGAGACAGAGACAGAGACAGAGACAGAGACAGAGACAGAGACAGAGACAGAGACAGAGACAAAGACCGAGACGGAGACAGAGACAGAGACACAGACAGAGACAGAGACAGAGACAGAGACAGAGACAGAGACAGAGACAGAGACAGAGAGCGAGACAGAGACAGAGACAGAGGCAGAGACAGAAACAGAGACAGAGACAGAGAGAAACAGAGACAGAGACAGAGACAGAGACAGAGACAGAGACAGAGACAGAGACAGAGACAGAGACAGAGACAGAGACAGAGACAGAGACAGAGACAGAGACAGAGACAGAGACAGAGACAGAGACAGAGACAGAGACAGAGACAGAGACAGAGACAGAGACAGAGACAGAGACAGAGACAGAGACAGATACAGAGGCAGAGACAGAGAGAGAGACAGAGACAGAGACAGAGACAGAGACAGAGACAGAGACAGAGACGGAGACAAAGACAGAGACAGAGCCAGGGACAGAGACGGAGACAGAGACAGAGGCTGCGACAGAGACGGAGACAGAGACAGAGACAGAGGCAGAGTCTCACACAGAGACAGAGACAGAGACAGAGACAGAGACAGAGACAGAGACAGAGACAGAGACAGAGACGGAGGCAGAGACAGAGACTGGGACAGAGACGGAGACAGCGAAATAGACAGAGACAGAGACAGAGACAGTGACAGGCACAGGGAGAGGCACTGGGACAGAGACAGAGACAGAGACAGAGACAGAGACAGAGACAGAGACAGAGACAGAGACAGAGACAGAGACAGAGACAGAGACAGAGACAGAGACAGAGACAGAGACAGAGACGGAGACAGAGACAGAGACAGAGGCAGAGTCTCAGACAGAGACAGAGACAGAGACAGAGACAGAGACAGAGACAGAGACAGAGACAGAGACAGAGACAGAGACGGAGACAGAGACAGAGACAGAGACAGAGACAGAGACAGAGACAGAGACAGAGACAGAGACAGAGACAGACACAGAGACAGAGACAGAGACAGAGACAGAGATAGAGACAGAGACAGTGACAGAGACAGAGACAGAGACAGAGACAGAGACAGAGACAGAGACAGAGACAGAGACGGAGACAAAGACAGAGACAGAGCCAGGAACAGAGACGGAGACAGAGACAGAGGCAGAGGAAGAGACAGAGAAAGAGACAGAGACAGAGACAGAGACGGAGACAGAGACAGAGACAGAGACAGAGATAGAGACAGAGACAGAGACAGAGGCAGAGACAGAGGCAGAGACGGAGATAGAGACAGAGACAGAGTCAGAGACGGAGACAGAGGCAGAGAGAGAGCCAGGGACAGAGACAGAGACAGAGACAGAGACAGAGACGGAGACAAAGACAGAGACAGAGCCAGGAACAGAGACAGAGACGGAGACAAAGACAGAGACAGAGCCAGGAACAGAGACGGAGACAGAGACAGAGGCAGAGGAAGAGACAGAGAAAGAGACAGAGACAGAGACAGAGACGGAGACAGAGACAGAGACAGAGACAGAGATAGAGACAGAGACAGAGACAGAGACAGAGACAGAGGCAGAGACGGAGATAGAGACAGAGACAGAGTCAGAGACGGAGACAGAGGCAGAGAGAGAGCCAGGGACAGAGACAGAGGGAGAAACAGCGACAGAGACAGAGACAGAGACAGAGACAGAGACAGAGACATAGACAGAGACAGAGACAGAGACAGAGGCAGAGTCTCAGACAGAGACAGAGACAGAGACAGAGACGGAGACAGAGGCAGAGACTGGGACAGAGACGGAGACAGCGAAATAGACAGAGACAGAGACGGAGACAGCGAAATAGACAGAGACAGAGACAGAGACAGAGACAGAGACAGAGACAGAGACAGAGACAGAGACAGAGACAGAGACAGAGACAGAGACAGAGACAGAGACAGAGACAGAGGCAGAGTCTCACACAGAGACAGAGACAGAGACAGAGACAGAGACAGAGACGGAGACAGAGACAGAGACTGGGACAGAGACGGAGACAGCGAAATAGACAGAGACAGAGACGGAGACAGCGAAATAGACAGAGACAGAGACAGAGACAGTGACAGACACAGGGAGAGGCACTCGGACAGAGACAGAGACAGAGACATAGACGGAGATAGAGACAGAGACAGAAACAGAGACGGAGACAGAGACAGAGACAAAGACCGAGACAGAGCCGGAGACAGAGAAATAGACAGAGACAGAGACAGAGACAGCGACAGACACAGGGAGAGGCACTGAGACAGAGACAGAGACAGAGACAGAGACAGAGACAGAGACAGAGACAGAGACAGAGACAGAGACAGAGACAGAGACAGAGACAGAGACAGAGACGGAGACGGAGACAGAGACGGAGACAGAGGCAGAGACAGAGCCAGGGACAGAGACGGAGACAGAATCAGAGGCAGCGACAGCGAGAGAGACAGAGACAGAAGCAGAGACAAAGACAGATACGGGGACAGAGACAGAGGCAGAGACAGAGACAGAGACAGAGACAGAGACAGAGACGGAGACAGAGACAGAGACAGAGACTGAGACAGAGACAGAGACAGCGGCAGAGACAGAGACGGAGACAGAGACAGAGACACAGACAGAGACAGAGACAGAGACAGAGACAGAGGCTGCGACAGAGACGGAGACAGAGACCGAGACAGAGGCAGAGACACAGACAGAGACAGAGACAGAGGCAGAGGAAGAGACAGAGAAAGAGACAGAGACAGAGACGGAGACAGAGACAGAGACAGAGACAGCGACAGAGACAGAGTCAGAGACAGACACAGAGACAGAGACAGAGACACAGACGGAGACAGAGACAGAGACGCAGACGGAGGCAGAGACAGAGACATAGACAGAGACAGCGACAGAGTCAGAGGCAGAGACTGAGACAGAGACAGAGACGGAGACAGAGACAGAGACAGAGACAGAGACAGAGACTGAGACAGAGACAGAGACAGAGACAGAGACAGAGACTGAGACAGAGACAGAGACGGAGGCAGAGGCAGAGACAGAGACAGAGACAGAGACGGAGATAGAGACAGAGACAGAGACAGAGACGGAGACAGAGGCAGAGTCAGAGCCAGAGACAGAGACAGAGACAGAGACAGAGACAGAGACAGGGGGAGAGACGGCGACAGAGACAGAGACAGAGACAGAGACAGAGACAGAGACACAGACAGAGACAGAGACAGAGACAGAGACAGAGACAGAGACAGAGGCAGAGACAGAGACAGAGACAGAGGCAGAGACAGAGGCAGAGACAGAGACAGAGACAGAGACGGAGACAGAGGCAGAGACAGAGACGGAGTCAGAGACAGAGACACAGACATAGACAGATACAGAGACAGAGACAGAGACAGAGACCGAGACAGAGACGGAGACAAAGACCGAGACAGAGACAGAGACGGAGACAGAGGCAGAGACAGCGGCAGAGACGGAGACGGAGACGGAGACAGGGACACAGACAGAGACAGAGACAGAGACAGAGACAGAGACAGAGGCAGAGACATAGACAGAGACAGAGACAGAGACAGAGACAGAGACAGAGACAGAGACAGAGACAGAGGCAGAGACAGAGACAGAGACAGAGACAGAGACGGAGATAGAGACAGAGACAGAGACAGAGACGGAGACAGAGGCAGAGACAGAGCCAGAGACAGAGACAGAGACAGAGACAGAGACAGGGGGAGAGACAGCGACAGAGACAGATACAGAGACACAGACAGAGACAGAGACACAGACAGAGCCAGAGACAGAAACAGAGACGGAGACAGAGACAGAGTCAGAGACGGAGACAAAGACCGAGACAGTGACCGAGACGGAGACAGAGGCAGAGACAGAGCCAGGGACAGGGACGGAGTCAGAGACAGAGGGAGAGACAGCGACAGAGACAGAGACAGAGACAGAGGCAGAGGCAGAGGCAGAGACAGAGACAGAGACAGAGACAGAGACAGAGACAGTGACAGAGACAGAGACAGAGACAGAGAAAGAGACAGAGACGGAGATAGAGACAGAGGGAGAGACAGCGACAGAGACAGAGACAGAGATAGCGGCAGAGACAGAGACAGAGGCAGAGACAGAGACAGAGACAGAGACAGAGACAGATACAGAGGCAGAGACAGAGAGAGAGACAGAGACAGAGACAGAGACAGAGACAGAGACAGAGACAGAGACGGAGACAAAGACAGAGACAGAGCCAGGGACAGAGACGGAGACAGAGACAGAGGCTGCGACAGAGACGGAGACAGAGACAGAGACAGAGGCAGAGTCTCACACAGAGACAGAGACAGAGACAGAGACAGAGACAGAGACGGAGACAGAGACAGAGGCAGAGGAAGAGACAGAGAAAGACACAGAGACAGAGACAGAGACGGAGACAGAGACAGAGACAGAGACAGAGATAGAGACAGAGACAGAGACAGAGACAGAGACAGAGGCAGAGACGGAGATAGAGACAGAGACAGAGTCAGAGACGGAGACAGAGGCAGAGAGAGAGCCAGGGACAGAGACAGAGGGAGAAACAGCGACAGAGACAGAGACAGAGACAGAGACAGAGACAGAGACAGAGACATAGACAGAGACAGAGACAGAGACAGAGGCAGAGTCTCAGACAGAGACAGAGACAGAGACAGAGACGGAGACAGAGGCAGAGACTGGGACAGAGACGGAGACAGCGAAATAGACAGAGACAGAGACGGAGACAGCGAAATAGACAGAGACAGAGACAGAGACAGAGACAGAGACAGAGACAGAGACAGAGACAGAGACAGAGACAGAGACAGAGACAGAGACAGAGACAGAGACAGAGACAGAGACAGAGACAGAGACAGAGGCAGAGTCTCACACAGAGACAGAGACAGAGACAGAGACAGAGACAGAGACGGAGACAGAGACAGAGACTGGGACAGAGACGGAGACAGCGAAATAGACAGAGACAGAGACGGAGACAGCGAAATAGACAGAGACAGAGACAGAGACAGTGACAGACACAGGGAGAGGCACTCGGACAGAGACAGAGACAGAGACATAGACGGAGATAGAGACAGAGACAGAAACAGAGACGGAGACAGAGACAGAGACAGAGGCAGAGTCTCAGACAGAGACAGAGACAGAGACAGAGACAGAGACAGAGACAGAGACAGAGACAGAGACAGAGACAGAGACGGAGACAGAGACAGAGACAGAGACAGAGACAGAGACAGAGACAGAGACAGAGACAGAGACAGAGACAGACACAGAGACAGAGACAGAGACAGAGACAGAGATAGAGACAGAGACAGTGACAGAGACAGAGACAGAGACAGAGACAGAGACAGAGACAGAGACAGAGACAGAGACAGAGACGGAGACAAAGACAGAGACAGAGCCAGGAACAGAGACGGAGACAGAGACAGAGGCAGAGGAAGAGACAGAGAAAGAGACAGAGACAGAGACAGAGACGGAGACAGAGACAGAGACAGAGACAGAGATAGAGACAGAGACAGAGACAGAGGCAGAGACAGAGGCAGAGACGGAGATAGAGACAGAGACAGAGTCAGAGACGGAGACAGAGGCAGAGAGAGAGCCAGGGACAGAGACAGAGACAGAGACAGAGACAGAGACGGAGACAAAGACAGAGACAGAGCCAGGAACAGAGACAGAGACGGAGACAAAGACAGAGACAGAGCCAGGAACAGAGACGGAGACAGAGACAGAGGCAGAGGAAGAGACAGAGAAAGAGACAGAGACAGAGACAGAGACGGAGACAGAGACAGAGACAGAGACAGAGATAGAGACAGAGACAGAGACAGAGACAGAGACAGAGGCAGAGACGGAGATAGAGACAGAGACAGAGTCAGAGACGGAGACAGAGGCAGAGAGAGAGCCAGGGACAGAGACAGAGGGAGAAACAGCGACAGAGACAGAGACAGAGACAGAGACAGAGACAGAGACATAGACAGAGACAGAGACAGAGACAGAGGCAGAGTCTCAGACAGAGACAGAGACAGAGACAGAGACGGAGACAGAGGCAGAGACTGGGACAGAGACGGAGACAGCGAAATAGACAGAGACAGAGACGGAGACAGCGAAATAGACAGAGACAGAGACAGAGACAGAGACAGAGACAGAGACAGAGACAGAGACAGAGACAGAGACAGAGACAGAGACAGAGACAGAGACAGAGACAGAGACAGAGGCAGAGTCTCACACAGAGACAGAGACAGAGACAGAGACAGAGACAGAGACGGAGACAGAGACAGAGACTGGGACAGAGACGGAGACAGCGAAATAGACAGAGACAGAGACGGAGACAGCGAAATAGACAGAGACAGAGACAGAGACAGTGACAGACACAGGGAGAGGCACTCGGACAGAGACAGAGACAGAGACATAGACGGAGATAGAGACAGAGACAGAAACAGAGACGGAGACAGAGACAGAGACAAAGACCGAGACAGAGCCGGAGACAGAGAAATAGACAGAGACAGAGACGGAGACAGCGACAGACACAGGGAGAGGCACTGAGACAGAGACAGAGACAGAGACAGAGACAGAGACAGAGACAGAGACAGAGACAGAGACAGAGACAGAGACAGAGACAGAGACAGAGACAGAGACGGAGACGGAGACAGAGACGGAGACAGAGGCAGAGACAGAGCCAGGGACAGAGACGGAGACAGAATCAGAGGCAGCGACAGCGAGAGAGACAGAGACAGAAGCAGAGACAAAGACAGATACGGGGACAGAGACAGAGGCAGAGACAGAGACAGAGACAGAGACAGAGACAGAGACGGAGACAGAGACAGAGACAGAGACTGAGACAGAGACAGAGACAGCGGCAGAGACAGAGACGGAGACAGAGACAGAGACACAGACAGAGACAGAGACAGAGACAGAGACAGAGGCTGCGACAGAGACGGAGACAGAGACCGAGACAGAGGCAGAGACACAGACAGAGACAGAGACAGAGGCAGAGGAAGAGACAGAGAAAGAGACAGAGACAGAGACGGAGACAGAGACAGAGACAGAGACAGCGACAGAGACAGAGACAGAGACAGACACAGAGACAGAGACAGAGACACAGACGGAGACAGAGACAGAGACGCAGACGGAGGCAGAGACAGAGACATAGACAGAGACAGCGACAGAGTCAGAGGCAGAGACTGAGACAGAGACAGAGACGGAGACAGAGACAGAGACAGAGACAGAGACAGAGACTGAGACAGAGACAGAGACAGAGACAGAGACAGAGACTGAGACAGAGACAGAGACGGAGGCAGAGGCAGAGACAGAGACAGAGACAGAGACGGAGATAGAGACAGAGACAGAGACAGAGACGGAGACAGAGGCAGAGTCAGAGCCAGAGACAGAGACAGAGACAGAGACAGAGACAGAGACAGGGGGAGAGACGGCGACAGAGACAGAGACAGAGACAGAGACAGAGACAGAGACACAGACAGAGACAGAGACAGAGACAGAGACAGAGACAGAGACAGAGGCAGAGACAGAGACAGAGACAGAGGCAGAGACAGAGGCAGAGACAGAGACAGAGACAGAGACGGAGACAGAGGCAGAGACAGAGACGGAGTCAGAGACAGAGACACAGACATAGACAGATACAGAGACAGAGACAGAGACAGAGACCGAGACAGAGACGGAGACAAAGACCGAGACAGAGACAGAGACGGAGACAGAGGCAGAGACAGCGGCAGAGACGGAGACGGAGACGGAGACAGGGACACAGACAGAGACAGAGACAGAGACAGAGACAGAGGCAGAGACATAGACAGAGACAGAGACAGAGACAGAGACAGAGACAGAGACAGAGACAGAGACAGAGGCAGAGACAGAGACAGAGACAGAGACAGAGACGGAGATAGAGACAGAGACAGAGACAGAGACGGAGACAGAGGCAGAGACAGAGCCAGAGACAGAGACAGAGACAGAGACAGAGACAGGGGGAGAGACAGCGACAGAGACAGATACAGAGACACAGACAGAGACAGAGACACAGACAGAGCCAGAGACAGAAACAGAGACGGAGACAGAGACAGAGTCAGAGACGGAGACAAAGACCGAGACAGTGACCGAGACGGAGACAGAGGCAGAGACAGAGCCAGGGACAGGGACGGAGTCAGAGACAGAGGGAGAGACAGCGACAGAGACAGAGACAGAGACAGAGGCAGAGGCAGAGGCAGAGACAGAGACAGAGACAGAGACAGAGACAGAGACAGTGACAGAGACAGAGACAGAGACAGAGAAAGAGACAGAGACGGAGATAGAGACAGAGGGAGAGACAGCGACAGAGACAGAGACAGAGATAGCGGCAGAGACAGAGACAGAGGCAGAGACAGAGACAGAGACAGAGACAGAGACAGATACAGAGGCAGAGACAGAGAGAGAGACAGAGACAGAGACAGAGACAGAGACAGAGACAGAGACAGAGACGGAGACAAAGACAGAGACAGAGCCAGGGACAGAGACGGAGACAGAGACAGAGGCTGCGACAGAGACGGAGACAGAGACAGAGACAGAGGCAGAGTCTCACACAGAGACAGAGACAGAGACAGAGACAGAGACAGAGACGGAGACAGAGACAGAGGCAGAGGAAGAGACAGAGAAAGACACAGAGACAGAGACAGAGACGGAGACAGAGACAGAGACAGAGACAGAGATAGAGACAGAGACAGAGACAGAGACAGAGACAGAGGCAGAGACGGAGATAGAGACAGAGACAGAGTCAGAGACGGAGACAGAGGCAGAGAGAGAGCCAGGGACAGAGACAGAGGGAGAAACAGCGACAGAGACAGAGACAGAGACAGAGACAGAGACAGAGACAGAGACATAGACAGAGACAGAGACAGAGACAGAGACAGAGGCAGAGTCTCAGACAGAGACAGAGACAGAGACAGAGACGGAGACAGAGGCAGAGACTGGGACAGAGACGGAGACAGCGAAATAGACAGAGACAGAGACGGAGACAGCGAAATAGACAGAGACAGAGACAGAGACAGAGACAGAGACAGAGACAGAGACAGAGACAGAGACAGAGACAGAGACAGAGACAGAGACAGAGACAGAGACAGAGACAGAGACAGAGACAGAGACAGAGGCAGAGTCTCACACAGAGACAGAGACAGAGACAGAGACAGAGACAGAGACGGAGACAGAGACAGAGACTGGGACAGAGACGGAGACAGCGAAATAGACAGAGACAGAGACGGAGACAGCGAAATAGACAGAGACAGAGACAGAGACAGTGACAGACACAGGGAGAGGCACTCGGACAGAGACAGAGACAGAGACAT
>CAMAOD020000197.1:230000-240000 GCA_945859595.2 Megachile willughbiella | reverse complement strand
ACAGAAACAGAGACAGAGACAGATACGGGGACAGAGGCAGAGGCAGAGACAGAGACAGAGACAGAGACGGAGACAGAGGCAGAGACAGAGACGGAGTCAGAGACAGAGACACAGACATAGACAGATACAGAGACAGAGACAGAGACAGAGACCGAGACAGAAGCAGAGACAGAGACGGAGTCAGAGACAGAGACACAGACATAGACAGATACAGAGACAGAGACAGAGACAGAGACCGAGACAGAGACGGAGACAAAGACCGAGACAGAGACAGAGACGGAGACAGAGGCAGAGACAGCGGCAGAGACGGAGACGGAGACGGAGACAGGGACACAGACAGAGACAGAGACAGAGACAGAGACAGAGGCAGAGACATAGACAGAGACAGAGACGGAGACAGAGGCAGAGACAGAGCCAGAGACAGAGACAGAGACAGAGACAGAGACAGAGACAGGGGGAGAGACAGCGACAGAGACAGATACAGAGACACAGACAGAGACAGAGACACAGACAGAGCCAGAGACAGAAACAGAGACGGAGACAGAGACAGAGACAGAGACGGAGACAAAGACCGATACACTGACCGAGACGTAGACAGAGGCAGAGACAGAGCCAGGGACAGGGACGGAGTCAGAGACAGAGGGAGAGACAGCGACAGAGACAGAGACAGAGACAGAGGCAGAGGCAGAGGCAGAGACAGAGACAGAGACAGAGACAGAGACAGAGACAGAGACAGAGACAGAGAAAGAGACAGAGACGGAGATAGAGACAGAGGGAGAGACAGCGACAGAGACAGAGACAGAGATAGCGGCAGAGACAGAGACAGAGGCAGCGACAGAGACAGAGACAGAGACAGAGACAGAGACAGAGACAGAGACAGAGACAGAGACAGAGACAGAGACAGAGACATAGACGGAGATAGAGACAGAGACAGAGACGGAGACGGAGACAGAGACGGAGACAAAGACCGAGACGGAGACAGAGACGCAGACAGAGGCAGAGACAGAGACAGAGACAGAGACGGAGATAGAGACAGAGACAGAGACAGAGACGGATACGGAGGCAGAGACAGCGACAGAGACAGAGACAGAGACAGAGAAGGAGACAGAGGCAGAGACAGAGACAGAGGCAGAGACAGAGACAGAGACAGAGACAGAGACAGAGACAGAGACAGAGACAGAGACAGAGACAGAGACAGAGACAGAGACAGAGACAAAGACCGAGACGGAGACAGAGACAGAGACACAGACAGAGACAGAGACAGAGACAGAGACAGAGACAGAGACAGAGACAGAGACAGAGACAGAGACAGAGACAGAGACAGAGACAGAGGCAGAGACAGAAACAGAGACAGAGACAGAGAGAAACAGAGACAGAGACAGAGACAGAGACAGAGACAGAGACAGAGACAGAGACAGAGACAGAGACAGAGACAGAGACAGAGACAGAGACAGAGACAGAGACAGAGACAGAGACAGAGACAGAGACAGAGACAGAGACAGAGACAGAGACAGAGACAGAGACAGAGACAGAGACAGAGACAGAGACAGAGACAGAGACAGAGACG
This sequence comes from Megachile willughbiella, assembly GCA_945859595.2. Taxonomy (NCBI): domain Eukaryota; kingdom Metazoa; phylum Arthropoda; class Insecta; order Hymenoptera; family Megachilidae; genus Megachile; species Megachile willughbiella. Next base: position 238,433 of record CAMAOD020000197.1, on the reverse strand, counting down.
GAGACAGAGACAGAGACAGAGGCAGAGTCTCAGACAGAGACAGAGACAGAGACAGAGACAGAGACAGAGACAGAGACAGAGACAGAGACAGAGACAGAGACGGAGACAGAGACAGAGACAGAGACAGAGACAGAGACAGAGACAGAGACAGAGACAGAGACAGAGACAGACACAGAGACAGAGACAGAGACAGAGACAGAGATAGAGACAGAGACAGTGTCAGAGACAGAGACAGAGACAGAGACAGAGACAGAGACAGAGACAGAGACAGAGACAGAGACGGAGACAAAGACAGAGACAGAGCCAGGAACAGAGACGGAGACAGAGACAGAGGCAGAGGAAGAGACAGAGAAAGAGACAGAGACAGAGACAGAGACGGAGACAGAGACAGAGACAGAGACAGAGATAGAGACAGAGACAGAGACAGAGGCAGAGACAGAGGCAGAGACGGAGATAGAGACAGAGACAGAGTCAGAGACGGAGACAGAGGCAGAGAGAGAGCCAGGGACAGAGACAGAGACAGAGACAGAGACAGAGACGGAGACAAAGACAGAGACAGAGCCAGGAACAGAGACAGAGACGGAGACAAAGACAGAGACAGAGCCAGGAACAGAGACGGAGACAGAGACAGAGGCAGAGGAAGAGACAGAGAAAGAGACAGAGACAGAGACAGAGACGGAGACAGAGACAGAGACAGAGACAGAGATAGAGACAGAGACAGAGACAGAGACAGAGACAGAGGCAGAGACGGAGATAGAGACAGAGACAGAGTCAGAGACGGAGACAGAGGCAGAGACAGAGACAGAGGCAGAGATAGAGACATAGACGGAGATAGAGACAGAGACAGAGACAGAGACGGAGACAAAGACCGAGACAGAGCCAGAGACACAGACAGAGACAGAGACAGAGACAGAGACAGAGACAGAGACAGAGACAGAGACAGAGACACAGACAGAGACAGAGACAGAGACAGAGAGGGCGACAGATGCCGAGACAGAGACAGAGACAGAGACAGAGACAGAGACAGAGACAGAGACAGAGACAGAGACAGAGACAGAGACAGAGACAGAGACAGAGACAGAGACAGAGACAGAGACAGAGACAGAGACACAGACAGAGACAGAGACAGAGACAGAGAGGGAGACAGATGCCGAGACAGAGACAGACACAGAGACAGAGACAGAGACAGAGACAGAAACAGAGACAGAGACAGAGACGGAGACAGAGACAAAGACGCAGACGGAGGCAGAGACAGAGACGGCGACAGAGACAGCGTCAGAGACAGAGACAGAGGCAGAGACAGAGACAGAGACAGAGGCAGAGACAGAGACATAGACGGAGATAGAGACGGAGACAAAGACCGAGACAGAGACAGAGACGGAGACAGAGGCAGAGACAGAGCCAGGGACAGAGACGGAGACAGAGGCAGACGGAGCGACAGCGAGAGAGACAGAGACAGAAGCAGAGACAGAGACAGATACGGGGACAGAGACAGAGGCAGAGACAGAGCCAGGGACAGAGACGGAGACAGAGACAGAGGGAAAGGCAGCGAGAGAGACAGAGACAGAAACGGAGACAGAGACAGATACGGAGACAGAGACAGAGGCAGAGACAGAGACAGAGACAGAGACAGAGACAGAGACGGAGACAGAGACAGAGACAGAGACAGAGACAGAGACAGAGACAGAGACAGAGACAGAGACAGAGACAGAGACAGAGACAGAGACAGAGACAGAGACAGAGACAGAGACAGAGACAGAGACAGAGACAGAGGCAGAGACAGAGACAGAGACAGAGACAGGGACAGGGACAGAGACAGAGACAGAGACAGAGACACAGACAGAGACAGAGACAGAGACAGAAACAGAGACAGAGACAGAGACAGAGACAGAGACAGAGACAGAGACAGAGACAGAGACAGAGACAGAGACAGAGACAGAGACAGAGACAGAGACGGAGACAGAGGCAGAGACAGAGCCAGAGACAGAGACAGAGACAGAGACAGAGACAGGGGGAGAGACAGCGACAGAGACAGATACAGAGACACAGACAGAGACAAAGACACAGACAGAGCCAGAGACAGAAACAGAGACGGAGACAGAGACAGAGACAGAGACGGAGACAAAGACCGAGACAGTGACCGAGACGGAGACAGAGGCAGAGACAGAGCCAGGGACAGGGACGGAGTCAGAGACAGAGGGAGAGACAGCGACAGAGACAGAGACAGAGACAGAGGCAGAGGCAGAGGCAGAGACAGAGACAGAGACAGAGACAGAGACAGAGACAGAGACAGAGACAGAGACAGAGACAGAGACAGAGACAGAGACAGAGACAGAGACAGAGACAGAGACAGAGGCAGAGACAGAGACACAGACCGAGGAAGAGACAGCGACAGAGACAGAGACAAAGACAGGGACAGAGACAGAGACGGAGACAAAGACAGAGAGAGAGGCAGAGATAGAGACAGAGACAGTGACAGAGACAGAGACAGAGACAGAGACAGAGACAGAGACAGAGACAGAGACAGAGACAGAGACAGAGACAGGGACAGAGCCCGAGATAGAGACAGAGACAGAGACGGAGACAGAGACAGAGGCTGCGACAGAGACGGAGACAGAGACCGAGACAGAGGCAGAGACACAGACAGAGACAGAGACAGAGGCAGAGGAAGAGACAGAGAAAGAGACAGAGACAGAGACGGAGACAGAGACAGAGACAGAGACAGAGATAGAGACAGAGACAGAGACAGAGACAGAGACAGAGACAGAGACAGAGGCAGAGACGGAGATAGAGACAGAGACAGAGTCAGAGACGGAGACAGAGGCAGAGAGAGAGCCACGGACAGAGACAGGGACAGAGACAGAGGGAGAAACAGCGACAGAGACAGAGACAGAGACAGAGGCAGAGACAGAGACACAGGCAGAGACAGAAACAGAGACAGAGACAGATACGGGGACAGAGGCAGAGGCAGAGACAGAGACAGAGACAGAGACGGAGACAGAGGCAGAGACAGAGACGGAGTCAGAGACAGAGACACAGACATAGACAGATACAGAGACAGAGACAGAGACAGAGACCGAGACAGAGACGGAGACAAAGACCGAGACAGAGACAGAGACGGAGACAGAGGCAGAGACAGCGGCAGAGACGGAGACGGAGACGGAGACAGGGACACAGACAGAGACAGAGACAGAGACAGAGACAGAGGCAGAGACATAGACAGAGACAGAGACGGAGACAGAGGCAGAGACAGAGCCAGAGACAGAGACAGAGACAGAGACAGAGACAGGGGGAGAGACAGCGACAGAGACAGATACAGAGACACAGACAGAGACAGAGACACAGACAGAGCCAGAGACAGAAACAGAGACGGAGACAGAGACAGAGACAGAGACGGAGACAAAGACCGATACACTGACCGAGACGTAGACAGAGGCAGAGACAGAGCCAGGGACAGGGACGGAGTCAGAGACAGAGGGAGAGACAGCGACAGAGACAGAGACAGAGACAGAGGCAGAGGCAGAGGCAGAGACAGAGACAGAGACAGAGACAGAGACAGAGACAGAGACAGAGACAGAGAAAGAGACAGAGACGGAGATAGAGACAGAGGGAGAGACAGCGACAGAGACAGAGACAGAGATAGCGGCAGAGACAGAGACAGAGGCAGCGACAGAGACAGAGACAGAGACAGAGACAGAGACAGAGACAGAGACAGAGACAGAGACAGAGACAGAGACATAGACGGAGATAGAGACAGAGACAGAGACGGAGACGGAGACAGAGACGGAGACAAAGACCGAGACGGAGACAGAGACGCAGACAGAGGCAGAGACAGAGACAGAGACAGAGACGGAGATAGAGACAGAGACAGAGACAGAGACGGATACGGAGGCAGAGACAGCGACAGAGACAGAGACAGAGACAGAGAAGGAGACAGAGGCAGAGACAGAGACAGAGGCAGAGACAGAGACAGAGACAGAGACAGAGACAGAGACAGAGACAGAGACAGAGACAGAGACAGAGACAGAGACAGAGACAGAGACAGAGACAAAGACCGAGACGGAGACAGAGACAGAGACACAGACAGAGACAGAGACAGAGACAGAGACAGAGACAGAGACAGAGACAGAGACAGAGACAGAGACAGAGACAGAGGCAGAGACAGAAACAGAGACAGAGACAGAGAGAAACAGAGACAGAGACAGAGACAGAGACAGAGACAGAGACAGAGACAGAGACAGAGACAGAGACAGAGACAGAGACAGAGACAGAGACAGAGACAGAGACAGAGACAGAGACAGAGACAGAGACAGAGACAGAGACAGAGACAGAGACAGAGACAGATACAGAGGCAGAGACAGAGAGAGAGACAGAGACAGAGACAGAGACAGAGACAGAGACAGAGACAGAGACGGAGACAAAGACAGAGACAGAGCCAGGGACAGAGACGGAGACAGAGACAGAGGCTGCGACAGAGACGGAGACAGAGACAGAGACAGAGGCAGAGTCTCACACAGAGACAGAGACAGAGACAGAGACAGAGACAGAGACAGAGACAGAGACGGAGGCAGAGACAGAGACTGGGACAGAGACGGAGACAGCGAAATAGACAGAGACAGAGACAGAGACAGTGACAGACACAGGGAGAGGCACTGGGACAGAGACAGAGACAGAGACAGAGACAGAGACAGAGACAGAGACAGAGACAGAGACAGAGACAGAGACAGAGACAGAGACAGAGACAGAGACAGAGACAGAGACAGAGACGGAGACAGAGACAGAGACAGAGGCAGAGTCTCAGACAGAGACAGAGACAGAGACAGAGACAGAGACAGAGACAGAGACAGAGACAGAGACAGAGACAGAGACGGAGACAGAGACAGAGACAGAGACAGAGACAGAGACAGAGACAGAGACAGAGACAGAGACAGACACAGAGACAGAGACAGAGACAGAGACAGAGATAGAGACAGAGACAGTGACAGAGACAGAGACAGAGACAGAGACAGAGACAGAGACAGAGACAGAGACAGAGACGGAGACAAAGACAGAGACAGAGCCAGGAACAGAGACGGAGACAGAGACAGAGGAAGAGACAGAGAAAGAGACAGAGACAGAGACAGAGACGGAGACAGAGACAGAGACAGAGACAGAGATAGAGACAGAGACAGAGACAGAGGCAGAGACAGAGGCAGAGACGGAGATAGAGACAGAGACAGAGTCAGAGACGGAGACAGAGGCAGAGAGAGAGCCAGGGACAGAGACAGAGACAGAGACAGAGACAGAGACGGAGACAAAGACAGAGACAGAGCCAGGAACAGAGACAGAGACGGAGACAAAGACAGAGACAGAGCCAGGAACAGAGACGGAGACAGAGACAGAGGCAGAGGAAGAGACAGAGAAAGAGACAGAGACAGAGACAGAGACGGAGACAGAGACAGAGACAGAGACAGAGATAGAGACAGAGACAGAGACAGAGACAGAGACAGAGGCAGAGACGGAGATAGAGACAGAGACAGAGTCAGAGACGGAGACAGAGGCAGAGAGAGAGCCAGGGACAGAGACAGAGGGAGAAACAGCGACAGAGACAGAGACAGAGACAGAGACAGAGACAGAGACAGAGACAGAGACATAGACAGAGACAGAGACAGAGACAGAGACAGAGGCAGAGTCTCAGACAGAGACAGAGACAGAGACAGAGACGGAGACAGAGGCAGAGACTGGGACAGAGACGGAGACAGCGAAATAGACAGAGACAGAGACGGAGACAGCGAAATAGACAGAGACAGAGACAGAGACAGAGACAGAGACAGAGACAGAGACAGAGACAGAGACAGAGACAGAGACAGAGACAGAGACAGAGACAGAGACAGAGACAGAGACAGAGACAGAGACAGAGACAGAGACAGAGGCAGAGTCTCACACAGAGACAGAGACAGAGACAGAGACAGAGACAGAGACGGAGACAGAGACAGAGACTGGGACAGAGACGGAGACAGCGAAATAGACAGAGACAGAGACGGAGACAGCGAAATAGACAGAGACAGAGACAGAGACAGTGACAGACACAGGGAGAGGCACTCGGACAGAGACAGAGACAGAGACATAGACGGAGATAGAGACAGAGACAGAAACAGAGACGGAGACAGAGACAGAGACAAAGACCGAGACAGAGCCGGAGACAGAGAAATAGACAGAGACAGAGACAGAGACAGCGACAGACACAGGGAGAGGCACTGAGACAGAGACAGAGACAGAGACAGAGACAGAGACAGAGACAGAGACAGAGACAGAGACAGAGACAGAGACAGAGACAGAGACAGAGACGGAGACGGAGACAGAGACGGAGACAGAGGCAGAGACAGAGCCAGGGACAGAGACGGAGACAGAATCAGAGGCAGCGACAGCGAGAGAGACAGAGACAGAAGCAGAGACAAAGACAGATACGGGGACAGAGACAGAGGCAGAGACAGAGACAGAGACAGAGACAGAGACAGAGACGGAGACAGAGACAGAAACAGAGACTGAGACAGAGACAGAGACAGCGGCAGAGACAGAGACGGAGACAGAGACAGAGACACAGACAGAGACAGAGACAGAGACAGAGACAGAGGCTGCGACAGAGACGGAGACACAGACCGAGACAGAGGCAGAGACACAGACAGAGACAGAGACAGAGGCAGAGGAAGAGACAGAGAAAGAGACAGAGACAGAGACGGAGACAGAGACAGAGACAGAGACAGCGACAGAGACAGAGACAGAGACAGACACAGAGACAGAGACAGAGACACAGACGGAGACAGAGACAGAGACGCAGACGGAGGCAGAGACAGAGACATAGACAGAGACAGCGACAGAGTCAGAGGCAGAGACTGAGACAGAGACAGAGACGGAGACAGAGACAGAGACAGAGACGGAGACAGAGACAGAGACAGAGACAGAGACAGAGACAGAGACAGAGACAGAGACAGAGACAGACACAGAGACAGAGACAGAGACAGAGACAGAGATAGAGACAGAGACAGTGACAGAGACAGAGACAGAGACAGAGACAGAGACAGAGACAGAGACAGAGACAGAGACGGAGACAAAGACAGAGACAGAGCCAGGAACAGAGACGGAGACAGAGACAGAGGAAGAGACAGAGAAAGAGACAGAGACAGAGACAGAGACGGAGACAGAGACAGAGACAGAGACAGAGATAGAGACAGAGACAGAGACAGAGGCAGAGACAGAGGCAGAGACGGAGATAGAGACAGAGACAGAGTCAGAGACGGAGACAGAGGCAGAGAGAGAGCCAGGGACAGAGACAGAGACAGAGACAGAGACAGAGACGGAGACAAAGACAGAGACAGAGCCAGGAACAGAGACAGAGACGGAGACAAAGACAGAGACAGAGCCAGGAACAGAGACGGAGACAGAGACAGAGGCAGAGGAAGAGACAGAGAAAGAGACAGAGACAGAGACAGAGACGGAGACAGAGACAGAGACAGAGACAGAGATAGAGACAGAGACAGAGACAGAGACAGAGACAGAGGCAGAGACGGAGATAGAGACAGAGACAGAGTCAGAGACGGAGACAGAGGCAGAGAGAGAGCCAGGGACAGAGACAGAGGGAGAAACAGCGACAGAGACAGAGACAGAGACAGAGACAGAGACAGAGACAGAGACATAGACAGAGACAGAGACAGAGACAGAGACAGAGGCAGAGTCTCAGACAGAGACAGAGACAGAGACAGAGACGGAGACAGAGGCAGAGACTGGGACAGAGACGGAGACAGCGAAATAGACAGAGACAGAGACGGAGACAGCGAAATAGACAGAGACAGAGACAGAGACAGAGACAGAGACAGAGACAGAGACAGAGACAGAGACAGAGACAGAGACAGAGACAGAGACAGAGACAGAGACAGAGACAGAGACAGAGACAGAGACAGAGACAGAGACAGAGGCAGAGTCTCACACAGAGACAGAGACAGAGACAGAGACAGAGACAGAGACGGAGACAGAGACAGAGACTGGGACAGAGACGGAGACAGCGAAATAGACAGAGACAGAGACGGAGACAGCGAAATAGACAGAGACAGAGACAGAGACAGTGACAGACACAGGGAGAGGCACTCGGACAGAGACAGAGACAGAGACATAGACGGAGATAGAGACAGAGACAGAAACAGAGACGGAGACAGAGACAGAGACAAAGACCGAGACAGAGCCGGAGACAGAGAAATAGACAGAGACAGAGACAGAGACAGCGACAGACACAGGGAGAGGCACTGAGACAGAGACAGAGACAGAGACAGAGACAGAGACAGAGACAGAGACAGAGACAGAGACAGAGACAGAGACAGAGACAGAGACAGAGACGGAGACGGAGACAGAGACGGAGACAGAGGCAGAGACAGAGCCAGGGACAGAGACGGAGACAGAATC
>CAMAOD020000197.1:202500-225000 GCA_945859595.2 Megachile willughbiella | reverse complement strand
AGACAGAGACAGAGACAGAGACAGAGACGGAGACAGAGACAGAGACTGGGACAGAGACGGAGACAGCGAAATAGACAGAGACAGAGACGGAGACAGCGAAATAGACAGAGACAGAGACAGAGACAGTGACAGACACAGGGAGAGGCACTCGGACAGAGACAGAGACAGAGACATAGACGGAGATAGAGACAGAGACAGAAACAGAGACGGAGACAGAGACAGAGACAGAGACAGAGACAGAGACAGAGACAGAGAAAGAGACAGAGACGGAGATAGAGACAGAGGGAGAGACAGCGACAGAGACAGAGACAGAGATAGCGGCAGAGACAGAGACAGAGGCAGAGACAGAGACAGAGACAGAGACAGAGACAGAGACAGAGACAGAGACAGAGACAGAGACAGAGACAGAGACAGAGACAGAGACAGAGACATAGACGGAGATAGAGACAGAGACAGAGACGGAGACGGAGACAGAGACGGAGACAAAGACCGAGACGGAGACAGAGACGCAGACAGAGGCAGAGACAGAGACAGAGACAGAGACGGAGATAGAGACAGAGACAGAGACAGAGACGGATACGGAGGCAGAGACAGCGACAGAGACAGAGACAGAGACAGAGACGGAGACAGAGGCAGAGACAGAGACAGAGGCAGAGACAGAGACAGAGACAGAGACGGAGACAGAGACAGAGACAGAGGCAGAGTCTCTCACAGAGACAGAGACAGAGACAGAGACAGAGACAGAGGCAGAGACGGAGGCAGAGACAGAGCCAGAGACAGAGACAGAGACAGAGACAGAGACGGAGACAGAGACAGAGACAGAGACAGAGACAGAGACAGAGACAGAGACAGAGACAGAGACAGAGACAGAGACAGAGACAGAGACAGAGACAGAGACGGAGACAGAGACAGAGACAGAGGCAGAGTCTCTCACAGAGACAGAGACAGAGACAGAGACAGAGACAGAGGCAGAGACGGAGGCAGAGACAGAGCCAGAGACAGAGACAGAGACAGAGACAGAGACAGGGGGAGAGACAGCGACAGAGACAGATACAGAGACACAGACAGAGACAGAGACACAGACAGAGCCAGAGACAGAAACAGAGACGGAGACAGAGACAGAGACAGGGACGGAGACAAAGACCGAGACAGTGACCGAGACGGAGACAGAGGCAGAGACCGAGCCAGGGACAGGGACGGAGTCAGAGACAGAGGGAGAGACAGCGACAGAGACAGAGACAGAGACAGAGACAGAGACAGAGACAGAGACAGAGACAGAGACAGAGACAGAGACAGAGACAGAGACAGAGACAGAGACAGAGACAGAGACAGAGACAGAGACAGAGACAGAGACGGAGACAGAGACAGAGACAGAGGCAGAGTCTCTCACAGAGACAGAGACAGAGACAGAGACAGAGACAGAGGCAGAGACGGAGGCAGAGACAGAGACTGGGACAGAGACGGAGACAGCGAAATAGACAGAGACAGAGACAGAGACAGTGACAGACACAGGGAGAGGCACTGGGACAGAGACAGAGACAGAGACAGAGACAGAGACAGAGACAGAGACAGAGACAGAGACAGAGACAGAGACAGAGACGGAGACAGAGACAGAGACAGAGGCAGAGTCTCAGACAGAGACAGAGACAGAGACAGAGTCAGAGACAGAGACAGAGACTGAGACAGAGACAGAGACAGAGACAGAGACGGAGACAGAGACAGAGACAGACACAGAGACAGAGACAGAGACAGACACAGAGACAGAGACAGAGACAGAGACAGAGACAGAGATAGAGACAGAGACAGTGACAGAGACAGAGACAGAGACAGAGACAGAGACAGAGACAGAGACAGCGACAGAGACAGAGACAGAGACAGAGACAGAGACGGAGACAAAGACAGAGACAGAGCCAGGAACAGAGACGGAGACAGAGACAGAGGCAGAGGAAGAGACAGAGAAAGAGACAGAGACAGAGACGGAGACAGAGACAGAGACAGAGACAGAGACAGAGATAGAGACAGAGACAGAGACAGAGACAGAGACAGAGGCAGAGACGGAGATAGAGACAGAGACAGAGTCAGAGACGGAGACAGAGGCAGAGAGAGAGCCAGGGACAGAGACAGGGACAGAGACAGAGGGAGAAACAGCGACAGAGACAGAGACAGAGACAGAGACAGAGACAGAGACAGAGACAGAGACAGAGACATAGACAGAGACAGAGACAGAGACAGAGACAGAGGCAGAGTCTCAGACAGAGACAGAGACAGAGACAGAGACAGAGACAGAGACAGAGACGGAGACAGAGACAGAGACTGGGACAGAGACGGAGACAGCGAAATAGACAGAGACAGAGACGGAGACAGCGAAATAGACAGAGACAGAGACAGAGACAGTGACAGACACAGGGAGAGGCACTCGGACAGAGACAGAGACAGAGACATAGACGGAGATAGAGACAGAGACAGAAACAGAGACGGAGACAGAGACAGAGACAAAGACCGAGACAGAGCCGGAGACAGAGAAATAGACAGAGACAGAGACAGAGACAGCGACAGACACAGGGAGAGGCACTGAGACAGAGGCAGAGACAGAGACAGAGACAGAGACAGAGACAGAGACAGAGACAGAGACAGAGACAGAGACGGAGACGGAGACAGAGACGGAGACAGAGGCAGAGACAGAGCCAGGGACAGAGACGGAGACAGAATCAGAGGGAGCGACAGCGAGAGAGACAGAGACAGAAGCAGAGACAAAGACAGATACGGGGACAGAGACAGAGGCAGAGACAGAGACAGAGACAGAGACAGAGACAGAGACGGAGACAGAGGCAGAGAGAGAGCCAGGGACAGAGACAGGGACAGAGACAGAGGGAGAAACAGCGACAGAGACAGAGACAGAGACAGAGACAGAGACAGAGACAGAGACAGAGACAGAGACATAGACAGAGACAGAGACAGAGACAGAGACAGAGACAGAGGCAGAGTCTCAGACAGAGACAGAGACAGAGACAGAGACAGAGACAGAGACAGAGACGGAGACAGAGACAGAGACTGGGACAGAGACGGAGACAGCGAAATAGACAGAGACAGAGACGGAGACAGCGAAATAGACAGAGACAGAGACAGAGACAGTGACAGACACAGGGAGAGGCACTCGGACAGAGACAGAGACAGAGACATAGACGGAGATAGAGACAGAGACAGAAACAGAGACGGAGACAGAGACAGAGACAAAGACCGAGACAGAGCCGGAGACAGAGAAATAGACAGAGACAGAGACAGAGACAGCGACAGACACAGGGAGAGGCACTGAGACAGAGGCAGAGACAGAGACAGAGACAGAGACAGAGACAGAGACGGAGACAGAGGCAGAGACCGAGCCAGGGACAGGGACGGAGTCAGAGACAGAGGGAGAGACAGAGGCAGAGACAGAGACAGAGACAGAGACAGAGACAGAGACAGAGACAGAGACAGAGACAGAGACAGAGACAGAGACAGAGACAGAGACAGAGACAGAGACAGAGACAGAGACAGAGACAGAGACAGAGACAGAGACAGAGACAGAGACAGAGACAGAGACAGAGACAGAGACAGAGACAGAGACGGAGACAGAGACAGAGACAGAGGCAGAGTCTCTCACAGAGACAGAGACAGAGACAGAGACAGAGACAGAGGCAGAGACGGAGGCAGAGACAGAGACTGGGACAGAGACGGAGACAGCGAAATAGACAGAGACAGAGACAGAGACAGTGACAGACACAGGGAGAGGCACTGGGACAGAGACAGAGACAGAGACAGAGACAGAGACAGAGACAGAGACAGAGACAGAGACAGAGACAGAGACAGAGACGGAGACAGAGACAGAGACAGAGGCAGAGTCTCAGACAGAGACAGAGACAGAGACAGAGTCAGAGACAGAGACAGAGACTGAGACAGAGACAGAGACAGAGACAGAGACGGAGACAGAGACAGAGACAGACACAGAGACAGAGACAGAGACAGACACAGAGACAGAGACAGAGACAGAGACAGAGATAGAGACAGAGACAGTGACAGAGACAGAGACAGAGACAGAGACAGAGACAGAGACAGAGACAGCGACAGAGACAGAGACAGAGACAGAGACAGAGACGGAGACAAAGACAGAGACAGAGCCAGGAACAGAGACGGAGACAGAGACAGAGGCAGAGGAAGAGACAGAGAAAGAGACAGAGACAGAGACGGAGACAGAGACAGAGACAGAGACAGAGACAGAGATAGAGACAGAGACAGAGACAGAGACAGAGACAGAGGCAGAGACGGAGATAGAGACAGAGACAGAGTCAGAGACGGAGACAGAGGCAGAGAGAGAGCCAGGGACAGAGACAGGGACAGAGACAGAGGGAGAAACAGCGACAGAGACAGAGACAGAGACAGAGACAGAGACAGAGACAGAGACAGAGACAGAGACATAGACAGAGACAGAGACAGAGACAGAGACGGAGACAGAGACAGAGACAGAGGCAGAGTCTCAGACAGAGACAGAGACAGAGACAGAGACAGAGACAGAGACAGAGACGGAGACAGAGACAGAGACTGGGACAGAGACGGAGACAGCGAAATAGACAGAGACAGAGACGGAGACAGCGAAATAGACAGAGACAGAGACAGAGACAGTGACAGACACAGGGAGAGGCACTCGGACAGAGACAGAGACAGAGACATAGACGGAGATAGAGACAGAGACAGAAACAGAGACGGAGACAGAGACAGAGACAAAGACCGAGACAGAGCCGGAGACAGAGAAATAGACAGAGACAGAGACAGAGACAGCGACAGACACAGGGAGAGGCACTGAGACAGAGGCAGAGACAGAGACAGAGACAGAGACAGAGACAGAGACAGAGACAGAGACAGAGACAGAGACGGAGACGGAGACAGAGACGGAGACAGAGGCAGAGACAGAGCCAGGGACAGAGACGGAGACAGAATCAGAGGGAGCGACAGCGAGAGAGACAGAGACAGAAGCAGAGACAAAGACAGATACGGGGACAGAGACAGAGGCAGAGACAGAGACAGAGACAGAGACAGAGACAGAGACGGAGACAGAGGCAGAGAGAGAGCCAGGGACAGAGACAGGGACAGAGACAGAGGGAGAAACAGCGACAGAGACAGAGACAGAGACAGAGACAGAGACAGAGACAGAGACAGAGACAGAGACATAGACAGAGACAGAGACAGAGACAGAGACAGAGACAGAGGCAGAGTCTCAGACAGAGACAGAGACAGAGACAGAGACAGAGACAGAGACAGAGACGGAGACAGAGACAGAGACTGGGACAGAGACGGAGACAGCGAAATAGACAGAGACAGAGACGGAGACAGCGAAATAGACAGAGACAGAGACAGAGACAGTGACAGACACAGGGAGAGGCACTCGGACAGAGACAGAGACAGAGACATAGACGGAGATAGAGACAGAGACAGAAACAGAGACGGAGACAGAGACAGAGACAAAGACCGAGACAGAGCCGGAGACAGAGAAATAGACAGAGACAGAGACAGAGACAGCGACAGACACAGGGAGAGGCACTGAGACAGAGGCAGAGACAGAGACAGAGACAGAGACAGAGACAGAGACAGAGACAGAGACAGAGACAGAGACAGAGACGGAGACGGAGACAGAGACGGAGACAGAGGCAGAGACAGAGCCAGGGACAGATACGGAGACAGAATCAGAGGGAGCGACAGCGAGAGAGACAGAGACAGAAGCAGAGACAAAGACAGATACGGGGACAGAGACAGAGGCAGAGACAGAGACAGAGACAGAGACAGAGACAGAGACGGAGACAGAGACAGAGACAGAGACTGAGACAGAGACAGAGACAGCGGCAGAGACAGACAGAGACAGAGACAGAGACAGAGACAGAGACAGAGACAGAGGCTGCGACAGAGACGGAGACAGAGACCGAGACAGAGGCAGAGACACAGACAGAGACAGAGACAGAGGCAGAGGAAGAGACAGAGAAAGAGACAGAGACAGAGACGGAGACAGAGACAGAGACGCAGACGGAGGCAGAGACAGAGACATAGACAGAGACAGCGACAGAGTCAGAGGCAGAGACTGAGACAGAGACAGAGACGGAGACAGAGACAGAGACAGAGACAGAGACAGAGACTGAGACAGAGACAGAGACGGAGACAGAGACAGAGACAGAGACAGAGACAGAGACTGAGACAGAGACAGAGACAGAGGCAGAGGCAGAGACAGAGACAGAGACAGAGACGGAGATAGAGACAGAGACAGAGACAGAGACGGAGACAGAGGCAGAGTCAGAGCCAGAGACAGAGACAGAGACAGAGACAGAGACAGGGGGAGAGACGGCGACAGAGACAGAGACAGAGACAGAGACAGAGACAGAGACACAGACAGAGACAGAGACAGAGACAGAGACAGAGACAGAGACAGAGGCAGAGACAGAGACAGAGACAGAGGCAGAGACAGAGGCAGAGACAGAGACAGAGACAGAGACGGAGACAGAGGCAGAGACAGAGACGGAGTCAGAGACAGAGACACAGACATAGACAGATACAGAGACAGAGACAGAGACAGAGACCGAGACAGAGACGGAGACAAAGACCGAGACAGAGACAGAGACGGAGACAGAGGCAGAGACAGCGGCAGAGACGGAGACGGAGACGGAGACAGGGACACAGACAGAGACAGAGACAGAGACAGAGACAGAGGCAGAGACATAGACAGAGACAGAGACAGAGACAGAGACAGAGACAGAGACAGAGACAGAGACAGAGGCAGAGACAGAGACAGAGACAGAGACGGAGATAGAGACAGAGACAGAGACAGAGACGGAGACAGAGGCAGAGACAGAGCCAGAGACAGAGACAGAGACAGAGACAGAGACAGGGGGAGAGACAGCGACAGAGACAGATACAGAGACACAGACAGAGACAGAGACACAGACAGAGCCAGAGACAGAAACAGAGACGGAGACAGAGACAGAGACAGAGACGGAGACAAAGACCGAGACAGTGACCGAGACGGAGACAGAGGCAGAGACAGAGCCAGGGACAGGGACGGAGTCAGAGACAGAGGGAGAGACAGCGACAGAGACAGAGACAGAGACAGAGGCAGAGGCAGAGGCAGAGACAGAGACAGAGACAGAGACAGAGACAGAGACAGAGACAGAGACAGAGACAGAGACAGAGACAGAGACAGAGAAAGAGACAGAGACGGAGATAGAGACAGAGGGAGAGACAGCGACAGAGACAGAGACAGAGATAGCGGCAGAGACAGAGACAGAGGCAGAGACAGAGACAGAGACAGAGACAGAGACAGAGACAGAGACAGAGACAGAGACAGAGACAGAGACAGAGACAGAGACAGAGACAGAGACAGAGACATAGACGGAGATAGAGACAGAGACAGAGACGGAGACGGAGACAGAGACGGAGACAAAGACCGAGACGGAGACAGAGACGCAGACAGAGGCAGAGACAGAGACAGAGACAGAGACGGAGATAGAGACAGAGACAGAGACAGAGACGGATACGGAGGCAGAGACGGCGACAGAGACAGAGACAGAGACAGAGACGGAGACAGAGGCAGAGACAGAGACAGAGGCAGAGGCAGAGACAGAGACAGAGACAGAGACAGAGACAGAGACAGACACAGAGACAGAGACAGAGACAGAGACAGAGACAGAGACAGAGACAGAGACAGAGACAGAGACAAAGACCGAGACGGAGACAGAGACAGAGACACAGACAGAGACAGAGACAGAGACAGAGACAGAGACAGAGACAGAGACAGAGACAGAGACGGAGACAGAGACAGAGACAGAGACAGAGACAGAGACAGAGACAGAGACAGAGACAGAGACAGACACAGAGACAGAGACAGAGACAGAGACAGAGATAGAGACAGAGACAGTGACAGAGACAGAGACAGAGACAGAGACAGAGACAGAGACAGAGACAGAGACAGAGACAGAGACAGAGACAGAGACGGAGACAAAGACAGAGACAGAGCCAGGAACAGAGACGGAGACAGAGACAGAGGCAGAGGAAGAGACAGAGACAGAGACAGAGACAGAGACAGAGACAGAGACAGAGACAGAGACGGAGACGGAGACGGAGACAGAGACGGAGACAGAGGCAGAGACAGAGCCAGGGACAAAGACGGAGACAGAATCAGAGGGAGCGACAGCGAGAGAGACAGAGACAGAAGCAGAGACAAAGACAGATACGGGGACAGAGACAGAGGCAGAGACAGAGACAGAGACAGAGACAGAGACAGAGACGGAGACAGAGACAGAGACAGAGACTGAGACAGAGACAGAGACAGCGGCAGAGACAGAGACGGAGACAGAGACAGAGACACTGACAGAGACAGAGACAGAGACAGAGACAGAGGCTGCGACAGAGACGGAGACAGAGACCGAGACAGAGGCAGAGACACAGACAGAGACAGAGACAGAGGCAGAGGAAGAGACAGAGAAAGAGACAGAGACAGAGACGGAGACAGAGACAGAGACGCAGACGGAGGCAGAGACAGAGACATAGACAGAGACAGCGACAGAGTCAGAGGCAGAGACTGAGACAGAGACAGAGACGGAGACAGAGACAGAGACAGAGACAGAGACAGAGACTGAGACAGAGACAGAGACGGAGACAGAGACAGAGACAGAGACAGAGACAGAGACTGAGACAGAGACAGAGACAGAGGCAGAGGCAGAGACAGAGACAGAGACAGAGACGGAGATAGAGACAGAGACAGAGACAGAGACGGAGACAGAGGCAGAGTCAGAGCCAGAGACAGAGACAGAGACAGAGACAGAGACAGGGGGAGAGACGGCGACAGAGACAGAGACAGAGACAGAGACAGAGACACAGACAGAGACAGAGACAGAGACAGAGACAGAGACAGAGGCAGAGACAGAGACAGAGACAGAGGCAGAGACAGACACAGAGACAGAGACAGAGACAGAGACAGAGATAGAGACAGAGACAGTGACAGAGACAGAGACAGAGACAGAGACAGAGACAGAGACAGAGACAGAGACAGAGACAGAGACAGAGACAGAGACAGAGACAGAGACGGAGACAAAGACAGAGACAGAGCCAGGAACAGAGACGGAGACAGAGACAGAGGCAGAGGAAGAGACAGAGAAAGAGACAGAGACAGAGACGGAGACAGAGACAGAGACAGAGACAGAGATAGAGACAGAGACAGAGACAGAGACAGAGACAGAGGCAGAGACGGAGATAGAGACAGAGACAGAGTCAGAGACGGAGACAGAGGCAGAGAGAGAGCCAGGGACAGAGACAGGGACAGAGACAGAGGGAGAAACAGCGACAGAGACAGAGACAGAGACAGAGACAGAGACAGAGACAGAGACAGAGACAGAGACATAGACAGAGACAGAGACAGAGACAGAGACAGAGACAGAGGCAGAGTCTCAGACAGAGACAGAGACAGAGACAGAGACAGAGACAGAGACAGAGACAGAGACGGAGACAGAGACAGAGACTGGGACAGAGACGGAGACAGCGAAATAGACAGAGACAGAGACGGAGACAGCGAAATAGACAGAGACAGAGACAGAGACAGAGACAGAGACAGAGACAGAGACAGAGACAGAGACAGAGACAGAGACAGAGACAGAGACAGAGACAGAGACAGAGACAGAGACAGAGACAGAGACAGAGACAGAGACGGAGACAGAGACAGAGGCAGAGTCTCACACAGAGACAGAGACAGAGACAGAGACAGAGACAGAGACAGAGACGGAGGCAGAGACAGAGACTGGGACAGAGACGGAGACAGCGAAATAGACAGAGACAGAGACAGAGACAGTGACAGACACAGGGAGAGGCACTGGGACAGAGACAGAGACAGAGACAGAGACAGAGACAGAGACAGTGACAGAGACAGAGACAGAGACAGAGACAGAGACAGAGACAGAGACAGCGACAGAGACAGAGACAGAGACAGAGACAGAGACGGAGACAAAGACAGAGACAGAGCCAGGAACAGAGACGGAGACAGAGACAGAGGCAGAGGAAGAGACAGCGAAATAGACAGAGACAGAGACGGAGACAGCGAAATAGACAGAGACAGAGACAGAGACAGTGACAGACACTGGGAGAGGCACTCGGACAGAGACAGAGACAGAGACATAGACGGAGATAGAGACAGAGACAGAAACAGAGACGGAGACAGAGACAGAGACAAAGACCGAGACAGAGCCGGAGACAGAGAAATAGACAGAGACAGAGACAGAGACAGCGACAGACACAGGGAGAGGCACTGAGACAGAGGCAGAGACAGAGACAGAGACAGAGACAGAGACAGAGACAGAGACAGAGACAGAGACAGAGACGGAGACGGAGACAGAGACGGAGACAGAGGCAGAGACAGAGCCAGGGACAGAGACGGAGACAGAATCAGAGGGAGCGACAGCGAGAGAGACAGAGACAGAAGCAGAGACAAAGACAGATACGGGGACAGAGACAGAGGCAGAGACAGAGACAGAGACAGAGACAGAGACAGAGACGGAGACAGAGACAGAGACAGAGACTGAGACAGAGACAGAGACAGCGGCAGAGGCAGAGACGGAGACAGAGACAGAGACACAGACAGAGACAGAGACAGAGACAGAGACAGAGACAGAGACGGAGACAGAGACAGAGACAGAGGCAGAGTCTCAGACAGAGACAGAGACAGAGACAGAGACAGAGACAGAGACAGAGACGGAGACAGAGACAGAGACTGGGACAGAGACGGAGACAGCGAAATAGACAGAGACAGAGACGGAGACAGCGAAATAGACAGAGACAGAGACAGAGACAGTGACAGACACAGGGAGAGGCACTCGGACAGAGACAGAGACAGAGACATAGACGGAGATAGAGACAGAGACAGAAACAGAGACGGAGACAGAGACAGAGACAAAGACCGAGACAGAGCCGGAGACAGAGAAATAGACAGAGACAGAGACAGAGACAGCGACAGACACAGGGAGAGGCACTGAGACAGAGGCAGAGACAGAGACAGAGACAGAGACAGAGACAGAGACAGAGACAGAGACAGAGACAGAGACGGAGACGGAGACAGAGACGGAGACAGAGGCAGAGACAGAGCCAGGGACAGAGACGGAGACAGAATCAGAGGGAGCGACAGCGAGAGAGACAGAGACAGAAGCAGAGACAAAGACAGATACGGGGACAGAGACAGAGGCAGAGACAGAGACAGAGACAGAGACAGAGACAGAGACGGAGACAGAGGCAGAGAGAGAGCCAGGGACAGAGACAGGGACAGAGACAGAGGGAGAAACAGCGACAGAGACAGAGACAGAGACAGAGACAGAGACAGAGACAGAGACAGAGACAGAGACATAGACAGAGACAGAGACAGAGACAGAGACAGAGACAGAGGCAGAGTCTCAGACAGAGACAGAGACAGAGACAGAGACAGAGACAGAGACAGAGACGGAGACAGAGACAGAGACTGGGACAGAGACGGAGACAGCGAAATAGACAGAGACAGAGACGGAGACAGCGAAATAGACAGAGACAGAGACAGAGACAGTGACAGACACAGGGAGAGGCACTCGGACAGAGACAGAGACAGAGACATAGACGGAGATAGAGACAGAGACAGAAACAGAGACGGAGACAGAGACAGAGACAAAGACCGAGACAGAGCCGGAGACAGAGAAATAGACAGAGACAGAGACAGAGACAGCGACAGACACAGGGAGAGGCACTGAGACAGAGGCAGAGACAGAGACAGAGACAGAGACAGAGACAGAGACAGAGACAGAGACAGAGACAGAGACAGAGACGGAGACGGAGACAGAGACGGAGACAGAGGCAGAGACAGAGCCAGGGACAGAGACGGAGACAGAATCAGAGGGAGCGACAGCGAGAGAGACAGAGACAGAAGCAGAGACAAAGACAGATACGGGGACAGAGACAGAGGCAGAGACAGAGACAGAGACAGAGACAGAGACAGAGACGGAGACAGAGACAGAGACAGAGACTGAGACAGAGACAGAGACAGCGGCAGAGACAGACAGAGACAGAGACAGAGACAGAGACAGAGACAGAGACAGAGGCTGCGACAGAGACGGAGACAGAGACCGAGACAGAGGCAGAGACACAGACAGAGACAGAGACAGAGGCAGAGGAAGAGACAGAGAAAGAGACAGAGACAGAGACGGAGACAGAGACAGAGACGCAGACGGAGGCAGAGACAGAGACATAGACAGAGACAGCGACAGAGTCAGAGGCAGAGACTGAGACAGAGACAGAGACGGAGACAGAGACAGAGACAGAGACAGAGACAGAGACTGAGACAGAGACAGAGACGGAGACAGAGACAGAGACAGAGACAGAGACAGAGACTGAGACAGAGACAGAGACAGAGGCAGAGGCAGAGACAGAGACAGAGACAGAGACGGAGATAGAGACAGAGACAGAGACAGAGACGGAGACAGAGGCAGAGTCAGAGCCAGAGACAGAGACAGAGACAGAGACAGAGACAGGGGGAGAGACGGCGACAGAGACAGAGACAGAGACAGAGACAGAGACAGAGACACAGACAGAGACAGAGACAGAGACAGAGACAGAGACAGAGACAGAGGCAGAGACAGAGACAGAGACAGAGGCAGAGACAGAGGCAGAGACAGAGACAGAGACAGAGACGGAGACAGAGGCAGAGACAGAGACGGAGTCAGAGACAGAGACACAGACATAGACAGATACAGAGACAGAGACAGAGACAGAGACCGAGACAGAGACGGAGACAAAGACCGAGACAGAGACAGAGACGGAGACAGAGGCAGAGACAGCGGCAGAGACGGAGACGGAGACGGAGACAGGGACACAGACAGAGACAGAGACAGAGACAGAGACAGAGGCAGAGACATAGACAGAGACAGAGACAGAGACAGAGACAGAGACAGAGACAGAGACAGAGACAGAGGCAGAGACAGAGACAGAGACAGAGACGGAGATAGAGACAGAGACAGAGACAGAGACGGAGACAGAGGCAGAGACAGAGCCAGAGACAGAGACAGAGACAGAGACAGAGACAGGGGGAGAGACAGCGACAGAGACAGATACAGAGACACAGACAGAGACAGAGACACAGACAGAGCCAGAGACAGAAACAGAGACGGAGACAGAGACAGAGACAGAGACGGAGACAAAGACCGAGACAGTGACCGAGACGGAGACAGAGGCAGAGACAGAGCCAGGGACAGGGACGGAGTCAGAGACAGAGGGAGAGACAGCGACAGAGACAGAGACAGAGACAGAGGCAGAGGCAGAGGCAGAGACAGAGACAGAGACAGAGACAGAGACAGAGACAGAGACAGAGACAGAGACAGAGACAGAGACAGAGACAGAGAAAGAGACAGAGACGGAGATAGAGACAGAGGGAGAGACAGCGACAGAGACAGAGACAGAGATAGCGGCAGAGACAGAGACAGAGGCAGAGACAGAGACAGAGACAGAGACAGAGACAGAGACAGAGACAGAGACAGAGACAGAGACAGAGACAGAGACAGAGACAGAGACAGAGACAGAGACATAGACGGAGATAGAGACAGAGACAGAGACGGAGACGGAGACAGAGACGGAGACAAAGACCGAGACGGTGACAGAGACGCAGACAGAGGCAGAGACAGAGACAGAGACAGAGACGGAGATAGAGACAGAGACAGAGACAGAGACGGATACGGAGGCAGAGACGGCGACAGAGACAGAGACAGAGACAGAGACGGAGACAGAGGCAGAGACAGAGACAGAGGCAGAGGCAGAGACAGAGACAGAGACAGAGACAGAGACAGAGACAGACACAGAGACAGAGACAGAGACAGAGACAGAGACAGAGACAGAGACAGAGACAGAGACAGAGACAAAGACCGAGACGGAGACAGAGACAGAGACACAGACAGAGACAGAGACAGAGACAGAGACAGAGACAGAGACAGAGACAGAGACGGAGACAGAGACAGAGACAGAGACAGAGACAGAGACAGAGACAGAGACAGAGACAGAGACAGACACAGAGACAGAGACAGAGACAGAGACAGAGATAGAGACAGAGACAGTGACAGAGACAGAGACAGAGACAGAGACAGAGACAGAGACAGAGACAGAGACAGAGACAGAGACAGAGACAGAGACGGAGACAAAGACAGAGACAGAGCCAGGAACAGAGACGGAGACAGAGACAGAGGCAGAGGAAGAGACAGAGACAGAGACAGAGACAGAGACAGAGACAGAGACAGAGACAGAGACAGAGACGGAGACGGAGACGGAGACAGAGACGGAGACAGAGGCAGAGACAGAGCCAGGGACAAAGACGGAGACAGAATCAGAGGGAGCGACAGCGAGAGAGACAGAGACAGAAGCAGAGACAAAGACAGATACGGGGACAGAGACAGAGGCAGAGACAGAGACAGAGACAGAGACAGAGACAGAGACGGAGACAGAGACAGAGACAGAGACTGAGACAGAGACAGAGACAGCGGCAGAGACAGAGACGGAGACAGAGACAGAGACACTGACAGAGACAGAGACAGAGACAGAGACAGAGGCTGCGACAGAGACGGAGACAGAGACCGAGACAGAGGCAGAGACACAGACAGAGACAGAGACAGAGGCAGAGGAAGAGACAGAGAAAGAGACAGAGACAGAGACGGAGACAGAGACAGAGACGCAGACGGAGGCAGAGACAGAGACATAGACAGAGACAGCGACAGAGTCAGAGGCAGAGACTGAGACAGAGACAGAGACGGAGACAGAGACAGAGACAGAGACAGAGACAGAGACTGAGACAGAGACAGAGACGGAGACAGAGACAGAGACAGAGACAGAGACAGAGACTGAGACAGAGACAGAGACAGAGGCAGAGGCAGAGACAGAGACAGAGACAGAGACGGAGATAGAGACAGAGACAGAGACAGAGACGGAGACAGAGGCAGAGTCAGAGCCAGAGACAGAGACAGAGACAGAGACAGAGACAGGGGGAGAGACGGCGACAGAGACAGAGGCTGCGACAGAGACGGAGACAGAGACCGAGACAGAGGCAGAGACACAGACAGAGACAGAGACAGAGTCAGAGGAAGAGACAGAGAAAGAGACAGAGACAGAGACGGAGACAGAGACAGAGACGCAGACGGAGGCAGAGACAGAGACATAGACAGAGACAGCGACAGAGTCAGAGGCAGAGACTGAGACAGAGACAGAGACGGAGACAGAGACAGAGACAGAGACAGAGACAGAGACTGAGACAGAGACAGAGACGGAGACAGAGACAGAGACAGAGACAGAGACAGAGACTGAGACAGAGACAGAGACAGAGGCAGAGGCAGAGACAGAGACAGAGACAGAGACGGAGATAGAGACAGAGACAGAGACAGAGACGGAGACAGAGGCAGAGTCAGAGCCAGAGACAGAGACAGAGACAGAGACAGAGACAGAGACAGGGGGAGAGACGGCGACAGAGACAGAGACAGAGACAGAGACAGAGACAGAGACAGAGACACAGACAGAGACAGAGACAGAGACAGAGACAGAGGCAGAGACAGAGACAGAGACAGAGGCAGAGACAGAGGCAGAGACAGAGACAGAGACAGAGACGGAGTCAGAGGCAGAGACAGAGACGGAGTCAGAGACGGAGACACAGACATAGACAGATACAGAGACAGAGACAGAGACAGAGACGGAGACAAAGACCGAGACAGAGACAGAGACGGAGACAGAGGCAGAGACAGCGGCAGAGACGGAGACGGAGACGGAGACAGGGACACAGACAGAGACAGAGACAGAGACAGAGACAGAGGCAGAGACATAGACAGAGACAGAGACCGAGACAGAGACAGAGACAGAGACAGAGACAGAGGCAGAGACAGAGACAGAGACAGAGACAGAGACGGAGATAGAGACAGAGACAGAGACAGAGGCGGAGACAGAGGCAGAGACAGAGCCAGGGACAGGGACGGAGTCAGAGACAGAGGGAGAGACAGCGACAGAGACAGAGACAGAGACAGAGGCAGAGGCAGAGGCAGAGACAGAGACAGAGACATAGACAGAGACAGAGACAGAGACAGAGACAGAGGCAGAGTCTCAGACAGAGACAGAGACAGAGACAGAGACAGAGACAGAGACAGAGACAGAGACGGAGACAGAGACAGAGACTGGGACAGAGACGGAGACAGCGAAATAGACAGAGACAGAGACGGAGACAGCGAAATAGACAGAGACAGAGACAGAGACAGAGACAGAGACAGAGACAGAGACAGAGACAGAGACAGAGACAGAGACAGAGACAGAGACAGAGACAGAGACAGAGACGGAGACGGAGACAGAGACGGAGACAGAGGCATAGACAGAGCCAGGGACAGAGACGGAGACAGAATCAGAGGGAGCGACAGCGAGAGAGACAGAGACAGAAGCAGAGACAAAGACAGATACGGGGACAGAGACAGAGGCAGAGACAGAGACAGAGACAGAGACAGAGACAGAGACGGAGACAGAGACAGAGACAGAGACTGAGACAGAGACAGAGACAGCGGCAGAGACAGAGACGGAGACAGAGACAGAGACACAGACAGAGACAGAGACAGAGACAGAGACAGAGGCTGCGACAGAGACGGAGACAGAGACCGAGACAGAGGCAGAGACACAGACAGAGACAGAGACAGAGGCAGAGGAAGAGACAGAGAAAGAGACAGAGACAGAGACGGAGACAGAGACAGAGACGCAGACGGAGGCAGAGACAGAGACATAGACAGAGACAGCGACAGAGTCAGAGGCAGAGACTGAGACAGAGACAGAGACGGAGACAGAGACAGAGACAGAGACAGAGACAGAGACAGAGACAGAGACAGAGACGGAGACAGAGACAGAGACAGAGACAGAGACAGAGACTGAGACAGAGACAGAGACAGAGGCAGAGGCAGAGACAGAGACAGAGACAGAGACGGAGATAGAGACAGAGACAGAGACAGAGACGGAGACAGAGGCAGAGTCAGAGCCAGAGACAGAGACAGAGACAGAGACAGAGACAGAGACAGGGGGAGAGACGGCGACAGAGACAGAGACAGAGACAGAGACAGAGACAGAGACAGAGACACAGACAGAGACAGAGACAGAGACAGAGACAGAGGCAGAGACAGAGACAGAGACAGAGGCAGAGACAGAGGCAGAGACAGAGACAGAGACAGAGACGGAGTCAGAGGCAGAGACAGAGACGGAGTCAGAGACAGAGACACAGACATAGACAGATACAGAGACAGAGACAGAGACAGAGACGGAGACAAAGACCGAGACAGAGACAGAGACGGAGACAGAGGCAGAGACAGCGGCAGAGACGGAGACGGAGACGGAGACAGGGACACAGACAGAGACAGAGACAGAGACAGAGACAGAGGCAGAGACAGAGACAGAGACAGAGACAGAGACAGAGACTGAGACAGAGACAGAGACAGAGACAGAGGCAGAGGCAGAGACAGAGACAGAGACAGAGACGGAGATAGAGACAGAGACAGAGACAGAGACGGAGACAGAGGCAGAGACAGAGACAGAGACAGAGACAGAGACAGAGACAGAGACAGGGGGAGAGACGGCGACAGAGACAGAGACAGAGACAGAGACAGAGACAGAGACACAGACAGAGACAAAGACCGAGACAGAGACAGAGACGGAGACAGAGGCAGAGACAGCGGCAGAGACGGAGACGGAGACGGAGACAGGGACACAGACAGAGACAGAGACAGAGACAGAGACAGAGGCAGAGACATAGACAGAGACAGAGACAGAGACAGAGACAGAGACAGAGACAGAGACAGAGACAGAGGCAGAGACAGAGACAGAGACAGAGACAGAGACAGAGACGGAGATAGAGACAGAGACAGAGACGGAGACAGATGCAGAGACAGAGCCAGAGACAGAGACAGAGACAGAGACAGAGACAGGGGGAGAGACAGCGACAGAGACAGATACAGAGACACAGACAGAGACAGAGACAGAGACACAGACAGAGCCAGAGACAGAAACAGAGACGGAGACAGAGACAGAGACAGAGACGGAGACAAAGACCGAGACAGTGAGCGAGACGGTGACAGAGGCAGAGACAGAGACTGAGACAGAGACAGAGACAGCGGCAGAGACAGAGACGGAGACAGAGACAGAGACAGAGACACAGACAGAGACAAAGACCGAGACAGAGACAGAGACAGAGACGGAGACAGAGGCAGAGACAGCGGCAGAGACGGAGACGGAGACGGAGACAGGGACACAGACAGACACAGAGACAGAGACAGAGACAGAGGCAGAGGCAGAGACATAGACAGAGACAGAGACAGAGACAGAGACAGAGACAGAGACAGAGACAGAGACAGAGGCAGAGACAGAGACAGAGACAGAGACAGAGACAGAGACGGAGATAGAGACAGAGACAGAGACAGAGACGGAGACAGATGCAGAGACAGAGCCAGAGACAGCGACAGAGACAGATACAGAGACACAGACAGAGACAGAGACAGAGACACAGACAGAGCCAGAGACAGAAACAGAGACGGAGACAGAGACAGAGACAGAGACGGAGACAAAGACCGAGACAGTGACCGAGACGGTGACAGAGGCAGAGACAGAGCCAGGGACAGGGACGGAGTCAGAGACAGAGGGAGAGACAGCGACAGAGACAGAGACAGAGACAGAGGCAGAGGCAGAGGCAGAGACAGAGACAGAGACAGAGACAGAGACAGAGACAGAGACAGAGACAGAGACAGAGACAGAGACAGAGAAAGAGACAGAGACGGAGATAGAGACAGAGGGAGAGACAGCGACAGAGACAGAGACAGAGATAGCGGCAGAGACAGAGACAGAGGCAGAGACAGAGACAGAGACAGAGACAGAGACAGAGACAGAGACAGAGGCAGAGACAGAGACAGAGACAGAGACAGAGACATAGACGGAGATAGAGACAGAGACAGAGACGGAGACGGAGACAGAGACGGAGACAAATACCGAGACGGAGACAGAGACGCAGACAGAGGCAGAGACAGAGACAGAGACAGAGACGGAGATAGAGACAGAGACAGAGACAGAGACGGATACGGAGGCAGAGACAGCGACAGAGACAGAGACAGAGACAGAGACGGAGACAGAGGCAGAGACAGAGACAGAGGCAGAGACAGAGACAGAGACAGAGGCAGAGACAGAGACAGAGACAGATACAGAGACAGAGACAGAGACAGAGACAGAGGCAGAGACAGAGACAGAGACAGAGACAGAGACAGAGACAAAGACCGAGACGGAGACAGAGACAGAGACACAGACAGAGACAGAGACAGAGACAGAGACAGAGACAGAGACAGAGACAGAGGCAGAGACAGAAACAGAGACAGAGACAGAGACAGAAACAGAGACAGAGACAGAGACAGAGACAGAGACAGAGACAGAGACAGAGACAGAGACAGAGACAGATACAGAGGCAGAGACAGAGACTGAGACAGAGACAGAGACAGCGGCAGAGACAGAGACGGAGACAGAGACAGAGACACAGACAGAGACAGAGACAGAGACAGAGACAGAGGCTGCGACAGAGACGGAGACAGAGACCGAGACAGAGGCAGAGACACAGACAGAGACAGAGACAGAGGCAGAGGAAGAGACAGAGAAAGAGACAGAGACAGAGACGGAGACAGAGACAGAGACAGAGACAGCGACAGAGACAGGGACAGAGACAGAGACAGAGACAGAGACACAGACGGAGACAGAGACAGAGACGCAGACGGAGGCAGAGACAGAGACATAGACAGAGACAGCGACAGAGTCAGAGGCAGAGACTGAGACAGAGACAGAGACAGAGACAGAGACAGAGACAGAGACTGAGACAGAGACAGAGACGGAGACAGAGACAGAGACAGAGACAGAGACAGAGACTGAGACAGAGACAGAGACAGAGACAGAGGCAGAGGCAGAGACAGAGACAGAGACAGAGACGGAGATAGAGACAGAGACAGAGACAGAGACGGAGACAGAGGCAGAGACAGAGACAGAGACAGAGACAGAGACAGAGACAGAGACAGAGACAGGGGGAGAGACGGCGACAGAGACAGAGACAGAGACAGAGACAGAAACAGAGACACAGACAGAGACAAAGACCGAGACAGAGACAGAGACGGAGACAGAGGCAGAGACAGCGGCAGAGACGGAGACGGAGACGGAGACAGGGACACAGACAGAGACAGAGACAGAGACAGAGACAGAGGCAGAGACATAGACAGAGACAGAGACCGAGACAGAGACAGAGACAGAGACAGAGACAGAGACAGAGGCAGAGACAGAGACAGAGACAGAGACAGAGACGGAGATAGAGACAGAGACAGAGACAGAGACGGAGACAGATGCAGAGACAGAGCCAGAGACAGAGACAGAGACAGAGACAGAAACAGGGGGAGAGACAGCGACAGAGACAGATACAAAGACACAGACAGAGACAGAGACAGAGACACAGACAGAGCCAGAGACAGAAACAGAGACGGAGACAGAGACAGAGACAGAGACGGAGACAAAGACCGAGACAGTGACCGAGACGGTGACAGAGGCAGAGACAGAGCCAGGGACAGGGACGGAGTCAGAGACAGAGGGAGAGACAGCGACAGAGACAGAGACAGAGACAGAGGCAGAGGCAGAGGCAGAGACAGAGACAGAGACAGAGACAGAGGCAGAGACAGAGACAGAGACAGAGACAGAGAAAGAGACAGAGACGGAGATAGAGACAGAGGGAGAGACAGCGACAGAGACAGAGACAGAGATAGCGGCAGAGACAGAGACAGAGGCAGAGACAGAGACAGAGACAGAGACAGAGACAGAGACAGAGACAGAGACAGAGACAGAGACAGAGACAGAGACATAGACGGAGATAGAGACAGAGACAGAGACGGAGACGGAGACAGAGACGGAGACAAAGACCGAGACGGAGACAGAGACGCAGACAGAGGCAGAGACAGAGACAGAGACAGAGACGGAGATAGAGACAGAGACAGAGACAGAGACGGATACGGAGGCAGAGACAGCGACAGAGACACAGACAGAGACAAAGACCGAGACAGAGACAGAGACGGAGACAGAGGCAGAGACAGCGGCAGAGACGGAGACGGAGACGGAGACAGGGACACAGACAGAGACAGAGACAGAGACAGAGACAGAGGCAGAGACATAGACAGAGACAGAGACAGAGACAGAGACAGAGACAGAGACAGAGACAGAGGCAGAGACAGAGACAGAGACAGAGACAGAGACGGAGATAGAGACAGAGACAGAGACAGAGACGGAGACAGATGCAGAGACAGAGCCAGAGACAGAGACAGAGACAGAGACAGAGACAGGGGGAGAGACAGCGACAGAGACAGATACAGAGACACAGACAGAGACAGAGACAGAGACACAGACAGAGCCAGAGACAGAAACAGAGACGGAGACAGAGACAGAGACAGAGACGGAGACAAAGACCGAGACAGTGACCGAGACGGTGACAGAGGCAGAGACAGAGCCAGGGACAGGGACGGAGTCAGAGACAGAGGGAGAGACAGCGACAGAGACAGAGACAGAGACAGAGGCAGAGGCAGAGGCAGAGACAGAGACAGAGACAGAGACAGAGACAGAGACAGAGACAGAGACAGAGACAGAGACAGAGAAAGAGACAGAGACGGAGATAGAGACAGAGGGAGAGACAGCGACAGAGACAGAGACAGAGATAGCGGCAGAGACAGAGACAGAGGCAGAGACAGAGACAGAGACAGAGACAGAGACAGAGACAGAGACAGAGACAGAGACAGAGACAGAGACAGAGACATAGACGGAGATAGAGACAGAGACAGAGACGGAGACGGAGACAGAGACGGAGACAAATACCGAGACGGAGACAGAGACGCAGACAGAGGCAGAGACAGAGACAGAGACAGAGACGGAGATAGAGACAGAGACAGAGACAGAGACGGATACGGAGGCAGAGACAGCGACAGAGACAGAGACAGAGACAGAGACGGAGACAGAGGCAGAGACAGAGACAGAGGCAGAGACAGAGACAGAGACAGAGACAGAGACAGAGACAGAGACAGATACAGAGACAGAGACAGAGACAGAGACAGAGGCAGAGACAGAGACAGAGACAGAGACAGAGACAGAGACAAAGACCGAGACGGAGACAGAGACAGAGACACAGACAGAGACAGAGACAGAGACAGAGACAGAGACAGAGACAGAGACAGAGGCAGAGACAGAGACAGAGACAGAGACAGAGACAGAGACAGAGACAGATACAGAGGCAGAGACAGAGACTGAGACAGAGACAGAGACAGCGGCAGAGACAGAGACGGAGACAGAGACAGAGACACAGACAAAGACAGAGACAGAGACAGAGACAGAGGCTGCGACAGAGACGGAGACAGAGACCGAGACAGAGGCAGAGACACAGAC
>CAMAOD020000197.1:187500-197500 GCA_945859595.2 Megachile willughbiella | reverse complement strand
GCAGAGACAGAGACAGAGACAGAGACAGAGACAGAGACAGAGACAGAGACAGAGACAGAGACAGAGACAGAGACAGAGAAAGAGACAGAGACGGAGATAGAGACAGAGGGAGAGACAGCGACAGAGACAGAGACAGAGATAGCGGCAGAGACAGAGACAGAGGCAGAGACAGAGACAGAGACAGAGACAGAGACAGAGACAGAGACAGAGACAGAGACAGAGACAGAGACAGAGACAGAGACAGAGACAGAGACATAGACGGAGATAGAGACAGAGACAGAGACGGAGACGGAGACAGAGACGGAGACAAAGACCGAGACGGAGACAGAGACGCAGACAGAGGCAGAGACAGAGACAGAGACAGAGACGGAGATAGAGACAGAGACAGAGACAGAGACGGATACGGAGGCAGAGACGGCGACAGAGACAGAGACAGAGACAGAGACGGAGACAGAGGCAGAGACAGAGACAGAGGCAGAGGCAGAGACAGAGACAGAGACAGAGACAGAGACAGAGACAGACACAGAGACAGAGACAGAGACAGAGACAGAGACAGAGACAGAGACAGAGACAGAGACAGAGACAAAGACCGAGACGGAGACAGAGACAGAGACACAGACAGAGACAGAGACAGAGACAGAGACAGAGACAGAGACAGAGACAGAGACGGAGACAGAGACAGAGACAGAGACAGAGACAGAGACAGAGACAGAGACAGAGACAGAGACAGAGACAGACACAGAGACAGAGACAGAGACAGAGACAGAGATAGAGACAGAGACAGTGACAGAGACAGAGACAGAGACAGAGACAGAGACAGAGACAGAGACAGAGACAGAGACAGAGACAGAGACAGAGACAGAGACGGAGACAAAGACAGAGACAGAGCCAGGAACAGAGACGGAGACAGAGACAGAGGCAGAGGAAGAGACAGAGACAGAGACAGAGACAGAGACAGAGACAGAGACAGAGACAGAGACGGAGACGGAGACGGAGACAGAGACGGAGACAGAGGCAGAGACAGAGCCAGGGACAAAGACGGAGACAGAATCAGAGGGAGCGACAGCGAGAGAGACAGAGACAGAAGCAGAGACAAAGACAGATACGGGGACAGAGACAGAGGCAGAGACAGAGACAGAGACAGAGACAGAGACAGAGACGGAGACAGAGACAGAGACAGAGACTGAGACAGAGACAGAGACAGCGGCAGAGACAGAGACGGAGACAGAGACAGAGACACTGACAGAGACAGAGACAGAGACAGAGACAGAGGCTGCGACAGAGACGGAGACAGAGACCGAGACAGAGGCAGAGACACAGACAGAGACAGAGACAGAGGCAGAGGAAGAGACAGAGAAAGAGACAGAGACAGAGACGGAGACAGAGACAGAGACGCAGACGGAGGCAGAGACAGAGACATAGACAGAGACAGCGACAGAGTCAGAGGCAGAGACTGAGACAGAGACAGAGACGGAGACAGAGACAGAGACAGAGACAGAGACAGAGACTGAGACAGAGACAGAGACGGAGACAGAGACAGAGACAGAGACAGAGACAGAGACTGAGACAGAGACAGAGACAGAGACAGAGACATAGACAGAGACAGAGACAGAGACAGAGACAGAGACAGAGGCAGAGTCTCAGACAGAGACAGAGACAGAGACAGAGACAGAGACAGAGACAGAGACAGAGACGGAGACAGAGACAGAGACTGGGACAGAGACGGAGACAGCGAAATAGACAGAGACAGAGACGGAGACAGCGAAATAGACAGAGACAGAGACAGAGACAGAGACAGAGACAGAGACAGAGACAGAGACAGAGACAGAGACAGAGACAGAGACAGAGACAGAGACAGAGACAGAGACAGAGACAGAGACAGAGACAGAGACAGAGACAGAGACAGAGACAGAGACAGAGACAGAGACAGAGACAGAGACAGAGACGGAGACAGAGACAGAGACAGAGGCAGAGTCTCACACAGAGACAGAGACAGAGACAGAGACAGAGACAGAGACAGAGACGGAGGCAGAGACAGAGACTGGGACAGAGACGGAGACAGCGAAATAGACAGAGACAGAGACAGAGACAGTGACAGACACAGGGAGAGGCACTGGGACAGAGACAGAGACAGAGACAGAGACAGAGACAGAGACAGTGACAGAGACAGAGACAGAGACAGAGACAGAGACAGAGACAGAGACAGCGACAGAGACAGAGACAGAGACAGAGACAGAGACGGAGACAAAGACAGAGACAGAGCCAGGAACAGAGACGGAGACAGAGACAGAGGCAGAGGAAGAGACAGCGAAATAGACAGAGACAGAGACGGAGACAGCGAAATAGACAGAGACAGAGACAGAGACAGTGACAGACACTGGGAGAGGCACTCGGACAGAGACAGAGACAGAGACATAGACGGAGATAGAGACAGAGACAGAAACAGAGACGGAGACAGAGACAGAGACAAAGACCGAGACAGAGCCGGAGACAGAGAAATAGACAGAGACAGAGACAGAGACAGCGACAGACACAGGGAGAGGCACTGAGACAGAGGCAGAGACAGAGACAGAGACAGAGACAGAGACAGAGACAGAGACAGAGACAGAGACAGAGACGGAGACGGAGACAGAGACGGAGACAGAGGCAGAGACAGAGCCAGGGACAGAGACGGAGACAGAATCAGAGGGAGCGACAGCGAGAGAGACAGAGACAGAAGCAGAGACAAAGACAGATACGGGGACAGAGACAGAGGCAGAGACAGAGACAGAGACAGAGACAGAGACAGAGACGGAGACAGAGACAGAGACAGAGACTGAGACAGAGACAGAGACAGCGGCAGAGGCAGAGACGGAGACAGAGACAGAGACACAGACAGAGACAGAGACAGAGACAGAGACAGAGGCTGCGACAGAGACGGAGACAGAGACCGAGACAGAGGCAGAGACACAGACAGAGACAGAGACAGAGTCAGAGGAAGAGACAGAGAAAGAGACAGAGACAGAGACGGAGACAGAGACAGAGACGCAGACGGAGGCAGAGACAGAGACATAGACAGAGACAGCGACAGAGTCAGAGGCAGAGACTGAGACAGAGACAGAGACGGAGACAGAGACAGAGACAGAGACAGAGACAGAGACTGAGACAGAGACAGAGACGGAGACAGAGACAGAGACAGAGACAGAGACAGAGACTGAGACAGAGACAGAGACAGAGGCAGAGGCAGAGACAGAGACAGAGACAGAGACGGAGATAGAGACAGAGACAGAGACAGAGACGGAGACAGAGGCAGAGTCAGAGCCAGAGACAGAGACAGAGACAGAGACAGAGACAGAGACAGGGGGAGAGACGGCGACAGAGACAGAGACAGAGACAGAGACAGAGACAGAGACACAGACAGAGACAGAGACAGAGACAGAGACAGAGGCAGAGACAGAGACAGAGACAGAGGCAGAGACAGAGGCAGAGACAGAGACAGAGACAGAGACGGAGTCAGAGGCAGAGACAGAGACGGAGTCAGAGACGGAGACACAGACATAGACAGATACAGAGACAGAGACAGAGACAGAGACGGAGACAAAGACCGAGACAGAGACAGAGACGGAGACAGAGGCAGAGACAGCGGCAGAGACGGAGACGGAGACGGAGACAGGGACACAGACAGAGACAGAGACAGAGACAGAGACAGAGGCAGAGACATAGACAGAGACAGAGACCGAGACAGAGACAGAGACAGAGACAGAGACAGAGGCAGAGACAGAGACAGAGACAGAGACAGAGACGGAGATAGAGACAGAGACAGAGACAGAGGCGGAGACAGAGGCAGAGACAGAGCCAGGGACAGGGACGGAGTCAGAGACAGAGGGAGAGACAGCGACAGAGACAGAGACAGAGACAGAGGCAGAGGCAGAGGCAGAGACAGAGACAGAGACATAGACAGAGACAGAGACAGAGACAGAGACAGAGGCAGAGTCTCAGACAGAGACAGAGACAGAGACAGAGGCAGAGACAGAGACAGAGACAGAGACAGAGACAGAGACGGAGACAGAGACAGAGACAGAGACTGAGACAGAGACAGAGACAGCGGCAGAGGCAGAGACGGAGACAGAGACAGAGACACAGACAGAGACAGAGACAGAGACAGAGACAGAGGCTGCGACAGAGACGGAGACAGAGACCGAGACAGAGGCAGAGACACAGACAGAGACAGAGACAGAGTCAGAGGAAGAGACAGAGAAAGAGACAGAGACAGAGACGGAGACAGAGACAGAGACGCAGACGGAGGCAGAGACAGAGACATAGACAGAGACAGCGACAGAGTCAGAGGCAGAGACTGAGACAGAGACAGAGACGGAGACAGAGACAGAGACAGAGACAGAGACAGAGACTGAGACAGAGACAGAGACGGAGACAGAGACAGAGACAGAGACAGAGACAGAGACTGAGACAGAGACAGAGACAGAGGCAGAGGCAGAGACAGAGACAGAGACAGAGACGGAGATAGAGACAGAGACAGAGACAGAGACGGAGACAGAGGCAGAGTCAGAGCCAGAGACAGAGACAGAGACAGAGACAGAGACAGAGACAGGGGGAGAGACGGCGACAGAGACAGAGACAGAGACAGAGACAGAGACAGAGACACAGACAGAGACAGAGACAGAGACAGAGACAGAGGCAGAGACAGAGACAGAGACAGAGGCAGAGACAGAGGCAGAGACAGAGACAGAGACAGAGACGGAGTCAGAGGCAGAGACGGAGACGGAGTCAGAGACGGAGACACAGACATAGACAGATACAGAGACAGAGACAGAGACAGAGACGGAGACAAAGACCGAGACAGAGACAGAGACGGAGACAGAGGCAGAGACAGCGGCAGAGACGGAGACGGAGACGGAGACAGGGACACAGACAGAGACAGAGACAGAGACAGAGACAGAGGCAGAGACATAGACAGAGACAGAGACCGAGACAGAGACAGAGACAGAGACAGAGACAGAGGCAGAGACAGAGACAGAGACAGAGACAGAGACGGAGATAGAGACAGAGACAGAGACAGAGGCGGAGACAGAGGCAGAGACAGAGCCAGGGACAGGGACGGAGTCAGAGACAGAGGGAGAGACAGCGACAGAGACAGAGACAGAGACAGAGGCAGAGGCAGAGGCAGAGACAGAGACAGAGACATAGACAGAGACAGAGACAGAGACAGAGACAGAGGCAGAGTCTCAGACAGAGACAGAGACAGAGACAGAGACAGAGACAGAGACAGAGACAGAGACGGAGACAGAGACAGAGACTGGGACAGAGACGGAGACAGCGAAATAGACAGAGACAGAGACGGAGACAGCGAAATAGACAGAGACAGAGACAGAGACAGAGACAGAGACAGAGACAGAGACAGAGACAGAGACAGAGACAGAGACAGAGACAGAGACAGAGACAGAGACGGAGACGGAGACAGAGACGGAGACAGAGGCAGAGACAGAGCCAGGGACAGAGACGGAGACAGAATCAGAGGGAGCGACAGCGAGAGAGACAGAGACAGAAGCAGAGACAAAGACAGATACGGGGACAGAGACAGAGGCAGAGACAGAGACAGAGACAGAGACAGAGACAGAGACGGAGACAGAGACAGAGACAGAGACTGAGACAGAGACAGAGACAGCGGCAGAGACAGAGACGGAGACAGAGACAGAGACACAGACAGAGACAGAGACAGAGACAGAGACAGAGGCTGCGACAGAGACGGAGACAGAGACCGAGACAGAGGCAGAGACACAGACAGAGACAGAGACAGAGGCAGAGGAAGAGACAGAGAAAGAGACAGAGACAGAGACGGAGACAGAGACAGAGACGCAGACGGAGGCAGAGACAGAGACATAGACAGAGACAGCGACAGAGTCAGAGGCAGAGACTGAGACAGAGACAGAGACGGAGACAGAGACAGAGACAGAGACAGAGACAGAGACAGAGACAGAGACAGAGACGGAGACAGAGACAGAGACAGAGACAGAGACAGAGACTGAGACAGAGACAGAGACAGAGGCAGAGGCAGAGACAGAGACAGAGACAGAGACGGAGATAGAGACAGAGACAGAGACAGAGACGGAGACAGAGGCAGAGTCAGAGCCAGAGACAGAGACAGAGACAGAGACAGAGACAGAGACAGGGGGAGAGACGGCGACAGAGACAGAGACAGAGACAGAGACAGAGACAGAGACAGAGACACAGACAGAGACAGAGACAGAGACAGAGACAGAGGCAGAGACAGAGACAGAGACAGAGGCAGAGACAGAGGCAGAGACAGAGACAGAGACAGAGACGGAGTCAGAGGCAGAGACAGAGACGGAGTCAGAGACAGAGACACAGACATAGACAGATACAGAGACAGAGACAGAGACAGAGACGGAGACAAAGACCGAGACAGAGACAGAGACGGAGACAGAGGCAGAGACAGCGGCAGAGACGGAGACGGAGACGGAGACAGGGACACAGACAGAGACAGAGACAGAGACAGAGACAGAGGCAGAGACAGAGACAGAGACAGAGACAGAGACAGAGACTGAGACAGAGACAGAGACAGAGACAGAGGCAGAGGCAGAGGCAGAGACAGAGACAGAGACGGAGATAGAGACAGAGACAGAGACAGAGACGGAGACAGAGGCAGAGACAGAGACAGAGACAGAGACAGAGACAGAGACAGAGACAGAGACAGGGGGAGAGACGGCGACAGAGACAGAGACAGAGACAGAGACAGAGACAGAGACACAGACAGAGACAAAGACCGAGACAGAGACAGAGACGGAGACAGAGGCAGAGACAGCGGCAGAGACGGAGACGGAGACGGAGACAGGGACACAGACAGAGACAGAGACAGAGACAGAGACAGAGGCAGAGACATAGACAGAGACAGAGACAGAGACAGAGACAGAGACAGAGACAGAGACAGAGACAGAGACAGAGGCAGAGACAGAGACAGAGACAGAGACAGAGACAGAGACGGAGATAGAGACAGAGACAGAGACGGAGACAGATGCAGAGACAGAGCCAGAGACAGAGACAGAGACAGAGACAGAGACAGGGGGAGAGACAGCGACAGAGACAGATACAGAGACACAGACAGAGACAGAGACAGAGACACAGACAGAGCCAGAGACAGAAACAGAGACGGAGACAGAGACAGAGACAGAGACGGAGACAAAGACCGAGACAGTGAGCGAGACGGTGACAGAGGCAGAGACAGAGACTGAGACAGAGACAGAGACAGCGGCAGAGACAGAGACGGAGACAGAGACAGAGACAGAGACACAGACAGAGACAAAGACCGAGACAGAGACAGAGACGGAGACAGAGGCAGAGACAGCGGCAGAGACGGAGACGGAGACGGAGACAGGGACACAGACAGAGACAGAGACAGAGACAGAGACAGAGGCAGAGACATAGACAGAGACAGAGACAGAGACAGAGACAGAGACAGAGACAGAGACAGAGACAGAGGCAGAGACAGAGACAGAGACAGAGACAGAGACACAGACAGAGACAAAGACCGAGACAGAGACAGAGACGGAGACAGAGGCAGAGACAGCGGCAGAGACGGAGACGGAGACGGAGACAGGGACACAGACAGAGACAGAGACAGAGACTGAGACAGAGGCAGAGACATAGACAGAGACAGAGACAGAGACAGAGACAGAGACAGAGACAGAGACAGAGACAGAGGCAGAGACAGAGACAGAGACAGAGACAGAGACAGAGACGGAGATAGAGACAGAGACAGAGACAGAGACGGAGACAGATGCAGAGACAGAGCCAGAGACAGCGACAGAGACAGATACAGAGACACAGACAGAGACAGAGACAGAGACACAGACAGAGCCAGAGACAGAAACAGAGACGGAGACAGAGACAGAGACAGAGACGGAGACAAAGACCGAGACAGTGACCGAGACGGTGACAGAGGCAGAGACAGAGCCAGGGACAGGGACGGAGTCAGAGACAGAGGGAGAGACAGCGACAGAGACAGAGACAGAGACAGAGGCAGAGGCAGAGGCAGAGACAGAGACAGAGACAGAGACAGAGACAGAGACAGAGACAGAGACAGAGACAGAGACAGAGACAGAGACAGAGAAAGAGACAGAGACGGAGATAGAGACAGAGGGAGAGACAGCGACAGAGACAGAGACAGAGATAGCGGCAGAGACAGAGACAGAGGCAGAGACAGAGACAGAGACAGAGACAGAGACAGAGACAGAGACAGAGGCAGAGACAGAGACAGAGACAGAGACAGAGACATAGACGGAGATAGAGACAGAGACAGAGACGGAGACGGAGACAGAGACGGAGACAAATACCGAGACGGAGATAGAGACGCAGACAGAGGCAGAGACAGAGACAGAGACAGAGACGGAGA
This sequence comes from Megachile willughbiella, assembly GCA_945859595.2. Classification (NCBI taxonomy): domain Eukaryota; kingdom Metazoa; phylum Arthropoda; class Insecta; order Hymenoptera; family Megachilidae; genus Megachile; species Megachile willughbiella. The sequence goes on along the minus strand of CAMAOD020000197.1, from coordinate 189,093 downwards.
TAGAGACAGAGACAGAGACAGAGACGGATACGGAGGCAGAGACAGCGACAGAGACAGAGACAGAGACAGAGACGGAGACAGAGGCAGAGACAGAGACAGAGGCAGAGACAGAGACAGAGACAGAGGCAGAGACAGAGACAGAGACAGATACAGAGACAGAGACAGAGACAGAGACAGAGGCAGAGACAGAGACAGAGACAGAGACAGAGACAGAGACAAAGACCGAGACGGAGACAGAGACAGAGACACAGACAGAGACAGAGACAGAGACAGAGACAGAGACAGAGACAGAGACAGAGGCAGAGACAGAAACAGAGACAGAGACAGAGACAGAAACAGATACAGAGACAGAGACAGAGACAGAGACAGAGACAGAGACAGAGACAGAGACAGAGACAGATACAGAGGCAGAGACAGAGACTGAGACAGAGACAGAGACAGCGGCAGAGACAGAGACGGAGACAGAGACAGAGACACAGACAGAGACAGAGACAGAGACAGAGACAGAGGCTGCGACAGAGACGGAGACAGAGACCGAGACAGAGGCAGAGACACAGACAGAGACAGAGACAGAGGCAGAGGAAGAGACAGAGAAAGAGACAGAGACAGAGACGGAGACAGAGACAGAGACAGAGACAGCGACAGAGACAGGGACAGAGACAGAGACAGAGACAGAGACACAGACGGAGACAGAGACAGAGACGCAGACGGAGGCAGAGACAGAGACATAGACAGAGACAGCGACAGAGTCAGAGGCAGAGACTGAGACAGAGACAGAGACAGAGACAGAGACAGAGACAGAGACTGAGACAGAGACAGAGACGGAGACAGAGACAGAGACAGAGACAGAGACAGAGACTGAGACAGAGACAGAGACAGAGACAGAGGCAGAGGCAGAGACAGAGACAGAGACAGAGACGGAGATAGAGACAGAGACAGAGACAGAGACGGAGACAGAGGCAGAGACAGAGACAGAGACAGAGACAGAGACAGAGACAGAGACAGAGACAGGGGGAGAGACGGCGACAGAGACAGAGACAGAGACAGAGACAGAAACAGAGACACAGACAGAGACAAAGACCGAGACAGAGACAGAGACGGAGACAGAGGCAGAGACAGCGGCAGAGACGGAGACGGAGACGGAGACAGGGACACAGACAGAGACAGAGACAGAGACAGAGACAGAGGCAGAGACATAGACAGAGACAGAGACCGAGACAGAGACAGAGACAGAGACAGAGACAGAGACAGAGGCAGAGACAGAGACAGAGACAGAGACAGAGACGGAGATAGAGACAGAGACAGAGACAGAGACGGAGACAGATGCAGAGACAGAGCCAGAGACAGAGACAGAGACAGAGACAGAAACAGGGGGAGAGACAGCGACAGAGACAGATACAAAGACACAGACAGAGACAGAGACAGAGACACAGACAGAGCCAGAGACAGAAACAGAGACGGAGACAGAGACAGAGACAGAGACGGAGACAAAGACCGAGACAGTGACCGAGACGGTGACAGAGGCAGAGACAGAGCCAGGGACAGGGACGGAGTCAGAGACAGAGGGAGAGACAGCGACAGAGACAGAGACAG
>CAMAOD020000197.1:117500-182500 GCA_945859595.2 Megachile willughbiella | reverse complement strand
AGAGACAGAGACAGAGACGGAGACAGATGCAGAGACAGAGCCAGAGACAGAGACAGAGACAGAGACAGAAACAGGGGGAGAGACAGCGACAGAGACAGATACAAAGACACAGACAGAGACAGAGACAGAGACACAGACAGAGCCAGAGACAGAAACAGAGACGGAGACAGAGACAGAGACAGAGACGGAGACAAAGACCGAGACAGTGACCGAGACGGTGACAGAGGCAGAGACAGAGCCAGGGACAGGGACGGAGTCAGAGACAGAGGGAGAGACAGCGACAGAGACAGAGACAGAGACAGAGGCAGAGGCAGAGGCAGAGACAGAGACAGAGACAGAGACAGAGACAGAGGCAGAGACAGAGACAGAGACAGAGACAGAGAAAGAGACAGAGACGGAGATAGAGACAGAGGGAGAGACAGCGACAGAGACAGAGACAGAGATAGCGGCAGAGACAGAGACAGAGGCAGAGACAGAGACAGAGACAGAGACAGAGACAGAGACAGAGACAGAGACAGAGACAGAGACAGAGACAGAGACAGAGACATAGACGGAGATAGAGACAGAGACAGAGACGGAGACGGAGACAGAGACGGAGACAAAGACCGAGACGGAGACAGAGACGCAGACAGAGGCAGAGACAGAGACAGAGACAGAGACGGAGATAGAGACAGAGACAGAGACAGAGACGGATACGGAGGCAGAGACAGCGACAGAGACACAGACAGAGACAAAGACCGAGACAGAGACAGAGACGGAGACAGAGGCAGAGACAGCGGCAGAGACGGAGACGGAGACGGAGACAGGGACACAGACAGAGACAGAGACAGAGACAGAGACAGAGGCAGAGACATAGACAGAGACAGAGACAGAGACAGAGACAGAGACAGAGACAGAGACAGAGGCAGAGACAGAGACAGAGACAGAGACAGAGACGGAGATAGAGACAGAGACAGAGACAGAGACGGAGACAGATGCAGAGACAGAGCCAGAGACAGAGACAGAGACAGAGACAGAGACAGGGGGAGAGACAGCGACAGAGACAGATACAGAGACACAGACAGAGACAGAGACAGAGACACAGACAGAGCCAGAGACAGAAACAGAGACGGAGACAGAGACAGAGACAGAGACGGAGACAAAGACCGAGACAGTGACCGAGACGGTGACAGAGGCAGAGACAGAGCCAGGGACAGGGACGGAGTCAGAGACAGAGGGAGAGACAGCGACAGAGACAGAGACAGAGACAGAGGCAGAGGCAGAGGCAGAGACAGAGACAGAGACAGAGACAGAGACAGAGACAGAGACAGAGACAGAGACAGAGACAGAGAAAGAGACAGAGACGGAGATAGAGACAGAGGGAGAGACAGCGACAGAGACAGAGACAGAGATAGCGGCAGAGACAGAGACAGAGGCAGAGACAGAGACAGAGACAGAGACAGAGACAGAGACAGAGACAGAGACAGAGACAGAGACAGAGACATAGACGGAGATAGAGACAGAGACAGAGACGGAGACGGAGACAGAGACGGAGACAAATACCGAGACGGAGACAGAGACGCAGACAGAGGCAGAGACAGAGACAGAGACAGAGACGGAGATAGAGACAGAGACAGAGACAGAGACGGATACGGAGGCAGAGACAGCGACAGAGACAGAGACAGAGACAGAGACGGAGACAGAGGCAGAGACAGAGACAGAGGCAGAGACAGAGACAGAGACAGAGACAGAGACAGAGACAGAGACAGATACAGAGACAGAGACAGAGACAGAGACAGAGGCAGAGACAGAGACAGAGACAGAGACAGAGACAGAGACAAAGACCGAGACGGAGACAGAGACAGAGACACAGACAGAGACAGAGACAGAGACAGAGACAGAGACAGAGACAGAGACAGAGGCAGAGACAGAGACAGAGACAGAGACAGAGACAGAGACAGAGACAGATACAGAGGCAGAGACAGAGACTGAGACAGAGACAGAGACAGCGGCAGAGACAGAGACGGAGACAGAGACAGAGACACAGACAAAGACAGAGACAGAGACAGAGACAGAGGCTGCGACAGAGACGGAGACAGAGACCGAGACAGAGGCAGAGACACAGACAGAGACAGAGACAGAGGCAGAGGAAGAGACAGAGAAAGAGACAGAGACAGAGACGGAGACAGAGACAGAGACAGAGACAGCGACAGAGACAGGGACAGAGACAGAGACAGAGACAGAGACACAGACGGAGACAGAGACAGAGACGCAGACGGAGGCAGAGACAGAGACATAGACAGAGACAGCGACAGAGTCAGAGGCAGAGGCAGAGACTGAGACAGAGACAGAGACGGAGACAGAGACAGAGACAGAGACAGAGACAGAGACTGAGACAGAGACAGAGACGGAGACAGAGACAGAGACAGAGACAGAGACAGAGACTGAGACAGAGACAGAGACAGAGACAGAGGCAGAGGCAGAGACAGAGACAGAGACAGAGACGGAGATAGAGACAGAGACAGGGGGAGAGACGGCGACAGAGACAGAGACAGAGACAGAGACAGAAACAGAGACACAGACAGAGACAAAGACCGAGACAGAGACAGAGACGGAGACAGAGGCAGAGACAGCGGCAGAGACGGAGACGGAGGCGGAGACAGGGACACAGACAGAGACAGAGACAGAGACAGAGACAGAGGCAGAGACATAGACAGAGACAGAGACCGAGACAGAGACAGAGACAGAGACAGAGACAGAGGCAGAGACAGAGACAGAGACAGAGACAGAGACGGAGATAGAGACAGAGACAGAGACAGAGACGGAGACAGATGCAGAGACAGAGCCAGAGACAGAGACAGAGACAGAGACAGAAACAGGGGGAGAGACAGCGACAGAGACAGATACAGAGACACAGACAGAGACAGAGACAGAGACACAGACAGAGCCACAGACAGAAACAGAGACGGAGACAGAGACAGAGACAGAGACGGAGACAAAGACCGAGACAGTGACCGAGACGGTGACAGAGGCAGAGACAGAGCCAGGGACAGGGACGGAGTCAGAGACAGAGGGAGAGACAGCGACAGAGACAGAGACAGAGACAGAGGCAGAGGCAGAGGCAGAGACAGAGACAGAGACAGAGACAGAGACAGAGACAGAGACAGAGACAGAGACAGAGACAGAGACAGAGACAGAGAAAGAGACAGAGACGGAGATAGAGACAGAGGGAGAGACAGCGACAGAGACAGAGACAGAGATAGCGGCAGAGACAGAGACAGAGGCAGAGACAGAGACAGAGACAGAGACAGAGACAGAGACAGAGACAGAGACAGAGACAGAGACATAGACGGAGATAGAGACAGAGACAGAGACGGAGACGGAGACAGAGACGGAGACAAAGACCGAGACGGAGACAGAGACGCAGACAGAGGCAGAGACAGAGACAGAGACAGAGACGGAGATAGAGACAGAGACAGAGACAGAGACGGATACGGAGGCAGAGACAGCGACAGAGACAGAGACAGAGACAGAGACGGAGACAGAGGCAGAGACAGAGACAGAGGCAGAGACAGAGACAGAGACAGAGACAGAGACAGAGACAGAGACAGATACAGAGACAGAGACAGAGACAGAGACAGAGGCAGAGACAGAGACAGAGACAGAGACAGAGACAGAGACAAAGACCGAGACGGAGACAGAGACAGAGACACAGACAGAGACAGAGACAGAGACAGAGACAGAGACAGAGACAGAGGCAGAGACAGAAACAGAGACAGAGACAGAGAGAGAAACAGAGACAGAGACAGAGACAGAGACAGAGACAGAGACAGAGACAGAGACAGAGACAGAGACAGAGACAGAGACAGAGACAGAGACAGATAGAGGCAGAGACAGCGGCAGAGACAGAGACAGAGACAGAGACAGAGACAGAGACAGAGACAGAGACAGAGACAGAGACATAGACGGAGATAGAGACAGAGACAGAGACGGAGACGGAGACAGAGACGGAGCCAAAGACCGAGACGGAGACAGAGACGCAGACAGAGGCAGAGACAGAGACAGAGACAGAGACAGAGACAGAGACAGAGACAGAGACAGAGACAGAGACAGAGACAGAGACAGAGACAGAGACAGAGACAGAGACAGAGACAGAGACGGAGACAGAGACAGAGACAGAGGCAGAGTCTCTCACAGAGACAGAGACAGAGACAGAGACAGAGACAGAGGCAGAGACGGAGGCAGAGACAGAGACTGGGACAGAGACGGAGACAGCGAAATAGACAGAGACAGAGACAGAGACAGTGACAGACACAGGGAGAGGCACTGGGACAGAGACAGAGACAGAGACAGAGACAGAGACAGAGACAGAGACAGAGACAGAGACAGAGACAGAGACGGAGACAGAGACAGAGACAGAGGCAGAGTCTCAGACAGAGACAGAGACAGAGACAGAGACAGAGACAGAGACAGAGACAGAGACAGAGACAGAGACAGAGACAGAGACAGAGACAGAGACAGAGACGGAGACAGAGACAGAGACAGAGACAGAGACAGAGACAGAGACAGACACAGAGACAGAGACAGAGACAGAGACAGAGATAGAGACAGAGACAGTGACAGAGACAGAGACAGAGACAGAGACAGAGACAGAGACAGAGACAGCGACAGAGACAGAGACAGAGACAGAGACAGAGACGGAGACAAAGACAGAGACAGAGCCAGGAACAGAGACGGAGACAGAGACAGAGGCAGAGGAAGAGACAGAGAAAGAGACAGAGACAGAGACGGAGACAGGGACAGAGACAGAGACAGAGACAGAGATGGAGACAGAGACAGAGACAGAGACAGAGACAGAGGCAGAGACGGATATAGAGACAGAGACAGAGTCAGAGACGGAGACAGAGGCAGAGAGAGAGCCAGGGACAGAGACAGGGACAGAGACAGAGGGAGAAACAGCGACAGAGACAGAGACAGAGACAGAGACAGAGACAGAGACAGAGACAGAGACAGAGACATAGACAGAGACAGAGACAGAGACAGAGACAGAGACAGAGGCAGAGTCTCAGACAGAGACAGAGACAGAGACAGAGACAGAGACAGACACAGGGAGAGGCACTCGGACAGAGACAGAGACAGAGACATAGACGGAGATAGAGACAGAGACAGAAACAGAGACGGAGACAGAGACAGAGACAAAGACCGAGACAGAGCCGGAGACAGAGAAATAGACAGAGACAGAGACAGAGACAGCGACAGACACAGGGAGAGGCACTGAGACAGAGGCAGAGACAGAGACAGAGACAGAGACAGAGACAGAGACAGAGACAGAGACAGAGACAGAGACGGAGACGGAGACAGAGACGGAGACAGAGGCAGAGACAGAGCCAGGGACAGAGACGGAGACAGAATCAGAGGGAGCGACAGCGAGAGAGACAGAGACAGAAGCAGAGACAAAGACAGATACGGGGACAGAGACAGAGGCAGAGACAGAGACAGAGATAGCGGCAGAGACAGAGACAGAGGCAGAGACAGAGACAGAGACAGAGACAGAGACAGAGACGGAGACAGAGACAGAGACTGGGACAGAGACGGAGACAGCGAAATAGACAGAGACAGAGACGGAGACAGCGAAATAGACAGAGACAGAGACAGAGACAGAGACAGAGACAGAGACAGAGACAGAGACAGAGACAGAGACAGAGACAGAGACAGAGACAGAGACAGAGACAGAGACAGAGACAGAGACAGAGACGGAGACAGAGACAGAGACAGAGGCAGAGTCTCACACAGAGACAGAGACAGAGACAGAGACAGAGACAGAGACAGAGACAGAGACAGAGACGGAGGCAGAGACAGAGACTGGGACAGAGACGGAGACAGCGAAATAGACAGAGACAGAGACAGAGACAGTGACAGACACAGGGAGAGGCACTGGGACAGAGACAGAGACAGAGACAGAGACAGAGACAGAGACAGTGACAGAGACAGAGACAGAGACAGAGACAGAGACAGAGACAGAGACAGCGACAGAGACAGAGACAGAGACAGAGACAGAGACGGAGACAAAGACAGAGACAGAGCCAGGAACAGAGACGGAGACAGAGACAGAGGCAGAGGAAGAGACAGCGAAATAGACAGAGACAGAGACGGAGACAGCGAAATAGACAGAGACAGAGACAGAGACAGTGACAGACACAGGGAGAGGCACTCGGACAGAGACAGAGACAGAGACATAGACGGAGATAGAGACAGAGACAGAAACAGAGACGGAGACAGAGACAGAGACAAAGACCGAGACAGAGCCGGAGACAGAGAAATAGACAGAGACAGAGACAGAGACAGCGACAGACACAGGGAGAGGCACTGAGACAGAGGCAGAGACAGAGACAGAGACAGAGACAGAGACAGAGACAGAGACAGAGACAGAGACAGAGACGGAGACGGAGACGGAGACAGAGACGGAGACAGAGGCAGAGACAGAGCCAGGGACAGAGACGGAGACAGAATCAGAGGGAGCGACAGCGAGAGAGACAGAGACAGAAGCAGAGACAAAGACAGATACGGGGACAGAGACAGAGGCAGAGACAGAGACAGAGACAGAGACAGAGACAGAGACGGAGACAGAGACAGAGACAGAGACTGAGACAGAGACAGAGACAGCGGCAGAGACAGAGACGGAGACAGAGACAGAGACAGAGACACAGACAGAGACAGAGACAGAGACAGAGACAGAGGCTGCGATAGAGACGGAGACAGAGACCGAGACAGAGGCAGAGACACAGACAGAGACTGAGACAGAGACAGAGACAGAGGCAGAGGCAGAGACAGAGACAGAGACAGAGACGGAGATAGAGACAGAGACAGAGACAGAGACGGAGACAGAGGCAGAGTCAGAGCCAGAGACAGAGACAGAGACAGAGACAGAGACAGGGGGAGAGACGGCGACAGAGACAGAGACAGAGACAGAGACAGAGACAGAGACACAGACAGAGACAGAGACAGAGACAGAGACAGAGGCAGAGACAGAGACAGAGACAGAGGCAGAGACAGAGGCAGAGACAGAGACAGAGACAGAGACGGAGTCAGAGGCAGAGACAGAGACGGAGTCAGAGACAGAGACACAGACATAGACAGATACAGAGACAGAGACAGAGACAGAGACCGAGACAGAGACGGAGACAAAGACCGAGACAGAGACAGAGACGGAGACAGAGGCAGAGACAGCGGCAGAGACGGAGACGGAGACGGAGACAGGGACACAGACAGAGACAGAGACAGAGACAGAGACAGAGGCAGAGACATAGACAGAGACAGAGACAGAGACCGAGACAGAGACAGAGACAGAGACAGAGACAGAGACAGAGGCAGAGACAGAGACAGAGACAGAGACAGAGACGGAGATAGAGACAGAGACAGTGACAGAGACGGAGACAGAGGCAGAGACAGAGCCAGAGACAGAGACAGAGACAGAGACAGAGACAGAGACAGAGACAGAGACAGAGACAGAGACAGAGACAGAGATAGAGACAGAGACAGAGACATAGACGGAGATAGAGACAGAGACAGAGACGGAGACGGAGACAGAGACGGAGACAAAGACCGAGACGGAGACAGAGACGCAGACAGAGGCAGAGACAGAGACAGAGACAGAGACGGAGATAGAGACAGAGACAGAGACAGAGACGGATACGGAGGCAGAGACAGCGACAGAGACAGAGACAGAGACGGAGACAGAGGCAGAGACAGAGACAGAGGCAGAGGCAGAGACAGAGACAGAGACAGAGACAGAGACAGAGACATAGACAGAGACAGAGACAGAGACAGAGACAGAGACAGAGACAGAGACAGAGACAGAGACAAAGACCGAGACGGAGACAGAGACAGAGACACAGACAGAGACAGAGACAGAGACAGAGACAGAGACAGAGACGGAGACAGAGACAGAGACAGAGACAGAGACAGAGACAGAGACAGAGACAGACACAGAGACAGAGACAGAGACAGAGACAGAGATAGAGACAGAGACAGTGACAGAGACAGAGACAGAGACAGAGACAGAGACAGAGACAGAGACAGAGACAGAGACAGAGACAGAGACAGAGACAGAGACAGAGACAGAGACAGAGACGGAGACAAAGACAGAGACAGAGCCAGGAACAGAGACGGAGACAGAGACAGAGGCAGAGGAAGAGACAGAGAAAGAGACAGAGACAGAGACGGAGACAGGGACAGAGACAGAGACAGAGATAGAGACAGAGACAGAGACAGAGACAGAGACAGAGGCAGAGACGGAGATAGAGACAGAGACAGAGTCAGAGACGGAGATAGCGGCAGAGACAGAGACAGAGGCAGAGACAGAGACAGAGACAGAGCCAGAGACAGAGACAGAGACAGAGACAGAGACAGGGGGAGAGACAGCGACAGAGACAGATACAGAGACACAGACAGAGACAGAGACAGAGACACAGACAGAGCCAGAGACAGAAACAGAGACGGAGACAGAGACAGAGACAGAGACGGAGACAAAGACCGAGACAGTGACCGAGACGGTGACAGAGGCAGAGACAGAGCCAGGGACAGGGACGGAGTCAGAGACAGAGGGAGAGACAGCGACAGAGACAGAGACAGAGACAGAGGCAGAGGCAGAGGCAGAGACAGAGACAGAGACAGAGACAGAGACAGAGACAGAGACAGAGACAGAGACAGAGAAAGAGACAGAGACGGAGATAGAGACAGAGGGAGAGACAGCGACAGAGACAGAGACAGAGATAGCGGCAGAGACAGAGACAGAGGCAGAGACAGAGACAGAGACAGAGACAGAGACAGAGACAGAGACAGAGACAGAGACAGAGACAGAGACAGAGACAGAGACATAGACGGAGATAGAGACAGAGACAGAGACGGAGACGGAGACAGAGACGGAGACAAATACCGAGACGGAGACAGAGACGCAGACAGAGGCAGGGACAGAGACAGAGACAGAGACAGAGAAAGAGACAGAGACGGAGATAGAGACAGAGGGAGAGACAGCGACAGAGACAGAGACAGAGATAGCGGCAGAGACAGAGACAGAGGCAGAGACAGAGACAGAGACAGAGACAGAGACAGAGACAGAGACAGAGACAGAGACATAGACGGAGATAGAGACAGAGACAGAGACGGAGACGGAGACAGAGACGGAGACAAATACCGAGACGGAGACAGAGACGCAGACAGAGGCAGAGACAGAGACAGAGACAGAGACGGAGATAGAGACAGAGACAGAGACAGAGACGGATACGGAGGCAGAGACAGCGACAGAGACAGAGACAGAGACAGAGACGGAGACAGAGGCAGAGACAGAGACAGAGGCAGAGACAGAGACAGAGACAGAGACAGAGACAGAGACAGAGACAGAGACAGATACAGAGACAGAGACAGAGACAGAGACAGAGGCAGAGACAGAGACAGAGACAGAGACAGAGACAGAGACAAAGACCGAGACGGAGACAGAGACAGAGACACAGACAGAGACAGAGACAGAGACAGAGACAGAGACAGAGACAGAGACAGAGACAGAGGCAGAGACAGAGACAGAGACAGAGACAGAGACAGAGACAGAGACAGATACAGAGGCAGAGACAGAGACTGAGACAGAGACAGAGACAGCGGCAGAGACAGAGACGGAGACAGAGACAGAGACACAGACAGAGACAGAGACAGAGACAGAGACAGAGGCTGCGACAGAGACGGAGACAGAGACCGAGACAGAGGCAGAGACACAGACAGAGACAGAGACAGAGGCAGAGGAAGAGACAGAGAAAGAGACAGAGACAGAGACGGAGACAGAGACAGAGACAGAGACTGCGACAGAGACAGGGACAGAGACAGAGACAGAGACAGAGACACAGACGGAGACAGAGACAGAGACGCAGACGGAGGCAGAGACAGAGACATAGACAGAGACAGCGACAGAGTCAGAGGCAGAGACTGAGACAGAGACAGAGACGGAGACAGAGACAGAGACAGAGACAGAGACAGAGACTGAGACAGAGACAGAGACGGAGACAGAGACAGAGACAGAGACAGAGACAGAGACTGAGACAGAGACAGAGACAGAGACAGAGGCAGAGGCAGAGACAGAGACAGAGACAGAGACGGAGATAGAGACAGAGACAGAGACAGAGACGGAGACAGAGGCAGAGACAGAGACAGAGACAGAGACAGAGACAGAGACAGAGACAGGGGGAGAGACGGCGACAGAGACAGAGACAGAGACAGAGACAGAAACAGAGACACAGACAGAGACAAAGACCGAGACAGAGACAGAGACGGAGACAGAGGCAGAGACAGCGGCAGAGACGGAGACGGAGACGGAGACAGGGACACAGACAGAGACAGAGACAGAGACAGAGACAGAGGCAGAGACATAGACAGAGACAGAGACCGAGACAGAGACAGAGACAGAGACAGAGACAGAGGCAGAGACAGAGACAGAGACAGAGACAGAGACGGAGATAGAGACAGAGACAGAGACAGAGACGGAGACAGATGCAGAGACAGAGCCAGAGACAGAGACAGAGACAGAGACAGAAACAGGGGGAGAGACAGCGACAGAGACAGATACAGAGACACAGACAGAGACAGAGACAGAGACACAGACAGAGCCAGAGACAGAAACAGAGACGGAGACAGAGACAGAGACAGAGACGGAGACAAAGACCGAGACAGTGACCGAGACGGTGACAGAGGCAGAGACAGAGCCAGGGACAGGGACGGAGTCAGAGACAGAGGGAGAGACAGCGACAGAGACAGAGACAGAGACAGAGGCAGAGGCAGAGGCAGAGACAGAGACAGAGACAGAGACAGAGACAGAGACAGAGACAGAGACAGAGACAGAGACAGAGAAAGAGACAGAGACGGAGATAGAGACAGAGGGAGAGACAGCGACAGAGACAGAGACAGAGATAGCGGCAGAGACAGAGACAGAGGCAGAGACAGAGACAGAGACAGAGACAGAGACAGAGACAGAGACAGAGACAGAGACAGAGACATAGACGGAGATAGAGACAGAGACAGAGACGGAGACGGAGACAGAGACGGAGACAAATACCGAGACGGAGACAGAGACGCAGACAGAGGCAGAGACAGAGACAGAGACAGAGACGGAGATAGAGACAGAGACAGAGACAGAGACGGATACGGAGGCAGAGACAGCGACAGAGACAGAGACAGAGACAGAGACGGAGACAGAGGCAGAGACAGAGACAGAGGCAGAGACAGAGACAGAGACAGAGACAGAGACAGAGACAGAGACAGATACAGAGACAGAGACAGAGACAGAGACAGAGGCAGAGACAGAGACAGAGACAGAGACAGAGACAGAGACAAAGACCGAGACGGAGACAGAGACAGAGACACAGACAGGGACAGAGACAGAGACAGAGACAGAGACAGAGACAGAGACAGAGACAGAGACAGAGACAGAGGCAGAGACAGAGACAGAGACAGAGACAGAGACAGAGACAGAGACAGATACAGAGGCAGAGACAGAGACTGAGACAGAGACAGAGACAGCGGCAGAGACAGAGACGGAGACAGGGACAGAGACACAGACAGAGACAGAGACAGAGACAGAGACAGAGACAGAGGCTGCGACAGAGACGGAGACAGAGACCGAGACAGAGGCAGAGACACAGACAGAGACAGAGACAGAGGCAGAGGAAGAGACAGAGAAAGAGACAGAGACAGAGACGGAGACAGAGACAGAGACAGAGACAGCGACAGAGACAGGGACAGAGACAGAGACAGAGACAGAGACACAGACGGAGACAGAGACAGAGACGCAGACGGAGGCAGAGACAGAGACATAGACAGAGACAGCGACAGAGTCAGAGGCAGAGACTGAGACGGAGACAGAGACGGAGACAGAGACAGAGACAGAGACAGAGACAGAGACTGAGACAGAGACAGAGACGGAGACAGAGACAGAGACAGAGACAGAGACAGAGACAGAGACAGAGACGGAGATAGAGACAGAGACAGAGACAGAGACGGAGACAGAGGCAGAGACAGAGACAGAGACAGGGACAGAGACAGAGACAGAGACAGGGGGAGAGACGGCGACAGAGACAGAGACAGAGACAGAGACAGAAACAGAGACACAGACAGAGACAAAGACCGAGACAGAGACAGAGACGGAGACAGAGGCAGAGACAGCGGCAGAGACGGAGACGGAGACGGAGACAGGGACACAGACAGAGACAGAGACAGAGACAGAGACAGAGGCAGAGACATAGACAGAGACAGAGACCGAGACAGAGACAGAGACAGAGACAGAGACAGAGGCAGAGACAGAGACAGAGACAGAGACAGAGACGGAGATAGAGACAGAGACAGAGACAGAGACGGAGACAGATGCAGAGACAGAGCCAGAGACAGAGACAGAGACAGAGACAGAAACAGGGGGAGAGACAGCGACAGAGACAGATACAGAGACACAGACAGAGACAGAGACAGAGACACAGACAGAGCCAGAGACAGAAACAGAGACGGAGACAGAGACAGAGACAGAGACGGAGACAAAGACCGAGACAGTGACCGAGACGGTGACAGAGGCAGAGACAGAGCCAGGGACAGGGACGGAGTCAGAGACAGAGGGAGAGACAGCGACAGAGACAGAGACAGAGACAGAGGCAGAGGCAGAGGCAGAGACAGAGACAGAGACAGTGACAGAGACTGAGACAGAGACAGAGACAGAGACAGAGACAGAGAAAGAGACAGAGACGGAGATAGAGACAGAGGGAGAGACAGCGACAGAGACAGAGACAGAGATAGCGGCAGAGACAGAGACAGAGGCAGAGACAGAGACAGAGACAGAGACAGAGACAGAGACAGAGACAGAGACAGAGACAGAGACAGAGACAGAGACATAGACGGAGATAGAGACAGAGACAGAGACGGAGACGGAGACAGAGACGGAGACAAAGACCGAGACGGAGACAGAGACGCAGACAGAGGCAGAGACAGAGACAGAGACAGAGACGGAGATAGAGACAGAGACAGAGACAGAGACGGATACGGAGGCAGAGACAGCGACAGAGACAGAGACAGAGACAGAGACGGAGACAGAGGCAGAGACAGAGACAGAGGCAGAGACAGAGACAGAGACAGAGACAGAGACAGAGACAGAGACAGAGACAGAGACAGAGACAGAGACAGAGACAGAGACAGAGACAGAGACAGAGACAGAGACAGAGACAGAGACATAGACGGAGATAGAGACAGAGACAGAGACGGAGACGGAGACAGAGACGGAGACAAAGACCGAGACGGAGACAGAGACGCAGACAGAGGCAGAGACAGAGACAGAGACAGAGACGGAGATAGAGGCAGAGACAGAGACAGAGACAGAGACAGAGACGGAGATAGAGACAGAGACAGAGACGGATACGGAGGCAGAGACAGCGACAGAGACAGAGACAGAGACGGAGACGGAGACGGAGACAGGGACACAGACAGAGACAGAGACAGAGACAGAGACAGAGGCAGAGACATAGACAGAGACAGAGACCGAGACAGAGACAGAGACAGAGACAGAGACAGAGGCAGAGACAGAGACAGAGACAGAGACAGAGACGGAGATAGAGACAGAGACAGAGACAGAGACGGAGACAGATGCAGAGACAGAGCCAGAGACAGAGACAGAGACAGAGACAGAAACAGGGGGAGAGACAGCGACAGAGACAGATACAGAGACACAGACAGAGACAGAGACAGAGATAGCGGCAGAGACAGAGACAGAGGCAGAGACAGAGACAGAGACAGAGACAGAGACAGAGACAGAGACAGAGACAGAGACAGAGACAGAGACAGAGACATAGACGGAGATAGAGACAGAGACAGAGACGGAGACGGAGACAGAGACGGAGACAAAGACCGAGACGGAGACAGAGACGCAGACAGAGGCAGAGACAGAGACAGAGACAGAGACGGAGATAGAGACAGAGACAGAGACAGAGACGGATACGGAGGCAGAGACAGCGACAGAGACAGAGACAGAGACAGAGACGGAGACAGAGGCAGAGACAGAGACAGAGGCAGAGACAGAGACAGAGACAGCGACAGAGACAGAGACAGAGACAGATACAGAGACAGAGACAGAGACAGAGACAGAGGCAGAGACAGAGACAGAGACAGAGACAGAGACAGAGACAAAGACCGAGACGGAGACAGAGACAGAGACACAGACAGAGACAGAGACAGAGACAGAGACAGAGACAGAGGCAGAGACAGAAACAGAGACAGAGACAGAGACAGAAACAGAGACAGAGACAGAGACAGAGACAGAGACAGAGACAGAGACGGAGACAGAGACAGAGACAGAGACAGAGACAGAGACAGAGACAGAGACAGAGGCAGACACAGAGGCAGAGACAGAGACAGAGACAGAGACGGAGATAGAGACACAGACAGAGACTGAGACGGCGACAGAGGCAGAGACTGAGCCAGAGACAGAGACAGAGACAGAGACAGAGACAGAGACAGATACAGGGGGAGAGACAGCGACAGAGACAGAGATAGAGACAGAGACAGGGACAGAGACACAGACAGAGACAGAGACAGAAACAGAGACAGAGACAGAGACAGGGACAGAGACGGAGACAAAGACCGAGACAGAGACAGAGACGGAGACAGAGGCAGAGACAGAGCCAGGGACAGGGACGGAGTCAGAGACAGAGACAGAGACAGAGACAGAGACGGAGACAAAGACCGAGACGGAGACAGAGACAGAGACACAGACACAGACAGAGACAGAGACAGAGACAGAGACAGAGACAGAGACAGAGACAGAGACAGAGACAGAGACAGAGACAGAGACAGAGACAGAGACAGAGACAGAGACAGAGACAGAGACAGAGACAGAGGCAGACACAGAGGCAGAGACAGAGACAGAGACAGAGACGGAGATAGAGACAGAGACAGAGACTGAGACGGCGACAGAGGCAGAGACTGAGCCAGAGACAGAGACAGAGACAGAGACAGAGACAGAGACAGATACAGGGGGAGAGAAAGCGACAGAGACAGAGATAGAGACAGAGACAGGGACAGAGACACAGACAGAGACAGAGACAGAAACAGAGACAGAGACAGAGACAGAGACAGAGACGGAGACAAAGACCGAGACAGAGACAGAGACGGAGACAGAGGCAGAGACAGAGCCAGGGACAGGGACGGAGTCAGAGACAGAGACAGAGACAGAGACAGAGACGGAGACAAAGACCGAGACGGAGACAGAGACAGAGACACAGACACAGACAGAGACAGAGACAGAGACAGAGACGGAGACAAAGACCGAGACGGAGACAGAGACAGAGACACAGACACAGACAGAGACAGAGACAGAGACAGAGACAGAGACAGAGACAGAGACAGAGACAGAGACAGAGACAGAGACAGAGACAGAGACAGAGACAGAGACAGAGACAGAGACAGAGACAGAGACAGAGACAGAGACAGAGACAGAGACAGAGACAGAGACACAGACAGAGACAGAGACAGAGGCAGAGACAGAGACAGAGACAGAGACAGAGACAGAGACAGAGGCAGAGACAGAGACAGAGACAGAGGCAGAGACAGAGGCAGAGACAGAGACAGAGACAGAGGCAGAGACAGAGACAGAGACAGAGACAGAAACAGAGACAGAGACAGAGACAGAGACAGAGACAGAGACAGAGACAGAGACAGAGACAGAGACAGAGACAGAGACAGAGACAGAGACAGAGACAGAGACAGAAACAGAGACAGAGACAGAGACAGAGACAGAGACAGAGACAGAGACAGAGACAGAGACAGAAACAGAGACAGAGACAGAGACAGAGACAGAGGCAGAGACAGAGGCAGAGACAGAGACAGAGACAGAGACAGAGACAGAGACAGAGGCAGAGACAGAGACAGAGACAGAGGCAGAGACAGAGACAGAGACAGAGACAGAAACAGAGACAGAGACAGAGACAGAAACAGAGACAGAGGCAGAGACGGAGACAGAGACAGAGACAGAGGCAGAGACAGAGACATAGACGGAGATAGAGACAGAGACAGAGACGGAGACAGAGACGGAGACAAAGGCCGAGACAGAGACAGAGACGGAGACAGAGGCAGAGACAGAGACACGGGGAGAGACAGCGACAGAGACAGAGACAGAGACAGAGACAGAGGCAGAGACAGAGACAGAGGCAGAGACAGAGACAGAGACAGAGGCAGAGACAGAGACATAGACGGAGATAGAGACAGAGACAGAGACGGAGACAGAGACGGAGACAAAGACCGAGACGGAGACGGAGACAGAGAAATAGACAGAGACAGAGACAGAGGCAGAGACAGAGGCAGAGACAGAGACACAGACCGAGGAAAAGGCAGAGACAGAGACAGAGGGAGAGACAGAGACACGGACAGAGACAGAAGGGCAGGAGACAAAGTCGGAGGCAGAGGGGCAGGAGACAAAGACGGAGACAAGGTCGGAGACAAAGACGGACACAGAGACAGAGACGGAGACAGAGACAGAGACAGCGTCAGAGACAGAGACAGAGGCAGAGACAGAGACAGAGACAGAGGCAGAGACAGAGACATAGACGGAGATAGAGACAGAGACAGAGACAGAGACGGAGACAGAGACGGAGACAAAGACCGAGACAGAGACAGAGACGGAGACAGAGGCAGAGACAGAGCCAGGGACAGAGACGGAGACAGAGGCAGAGGGAGCGACAGCGAGAGAGACAGAGGCAGAAGCAGAGACAGAGACAGATACGGGGACAGAGACAGAGACAGAGACAGAGACGGAGATAGAGACAGAGACAGAGACAGAGACGGAGACAGATGCAGAGACAGAGCCAGTGACAGAGACAGAGACAGAGACAGAAACAGGGGGAAAGACAGCGACAGAGACAGATACAGAGACACAGACAGAGACAGAGACAGAGACACAGACAGAGCCAGAGACAGAAACAGAGACGGAGACAGAGACAGAGACAGAGACGGAGACAAAGACCGAGACAGTGACCGAGACGGTGACAGAGGCAGAGACAGAGCCAGGGACAGGGACGGAGTCAGAGACAGAGGGAGAGACAGCGACAGAGACAGAGACAGAGACAGAGGCAGAGGCAGAGGCAGAGACAGAGACAGAGACAGAGACAGAGACAGAGACAGAGACAGAGACAGAGACAGAGACAGAGAAAGAGACAGAGACGGAGATAGAGACAGAGGGAGAGACAGCGACAGAGACAGAGACAGAGATAGCGGCAGAGACAGAGACAGAGGCAGAGACAGAGACAGAGACAGAGACAGAGACAGAGACAGAGACAGAGACAGAGACAGAGACAGAGACAGAGACAGAGACAGAGACATAGACGGAGATAGAGACAGAGACAGAGACGGAGACGGAGACAGAGACGGAGACAAAGACCGAGACGGAGACAGAGACGCAGACAGAGGCAGAGACAGAGACAGAGACAGAGACGGAGATAGAGACAGAGACAGAGACAGAGACGGATACGGAGGCAGAGACAGCGACAGAGACAGAGACGGAGACAGAGACGGAGACAGAGGCAGAGACAGAGACAGAGGCAGAGACAGAGACAGAGACAGAGACAGAGACAGAGACAGAGACAGAGACAGAGACAGAGACAAAGACCGAGACGGAGACAGAGACAGAGACACAGACAGAGACAGAGACAGAGACAGAGACAGAGACAGAGACAGAGACAGAGGCAGAGACAGAAACAGAGACAGAGACAGAGACAGAGACAGAGACAGAGGCAGAGACAGAAACAGAGACAGAGACAGAGAGAAACAGAGACAGAGACAGAGACAGAGACAGAGACAGCGAAATAGACAGAGACAGAGACAGAGACAGTGACAGACACAGGGAGAGGCACTGGGACAGAGACAGAGACAGAGACAGAGACAGAGACAGAGACAGAGACAGAGACAGAGACAGAGACAGAGACAGAGACAGAGACAGAGACGGAGACAGAGACAGAGACAGAGGCAGAGTCTCAGACAGAGACAGAGACAGAGACAGAGACAGAGACAGAGACAGAGACAGAGACGGAGACAGAGACAGAGACAGAGACAGAGACAGAGACAGAGACAGAGACAGAGACAGACACAGAGACAGAGACAGAGACAGAGACAGAGATAGAGACAGAGACAGTGACAGAGACAGAGACAGAGACAGAGACAGAGACAGAGACAGAGACAGAGACAGAGACGGAGACAGAGACAGAGGCAGCGACAGAGACAGAGACAGAGACAGAGACAGAGACAGAGACAGAGACAGAGACAGAGACAGAGACAGAGACAGAGACAGAGACAGAGACAGAGACAGAGACAGAGACATAGACGGAGATAGAGACAGAGACAGAGACGGAGACGGAGACAGAGACGGAGACAAAGACCGAGACGGAGACAGAGACGCAGACAGAGGCAGAGACAGAGACAGAGACAGAGACGGAGATAGAGACAGAGACAGAGACAGAGACGGATACGGAGGCAGAGACAGCGACAGAGACAGAGACAGAGACAGAGAAGGAGACAGAGGCAGAGACAGAGACAGAGGCAGAGACAGAGACAGAGACAGAGACAGAGACAGAGACAGAGACAGAGACAGAGACAGAGACAGAGACAGAGAAGGAGACAGAGGCAGAGACAGAGACAGAGGCAGAGACAGAGACAGAGACAGAGACAGAGACAGAGACAGAGACAGAGACAGAGACAGAGACAGAGACAGAGACAGAGACAGAGACAGAGACAGAGACAGAGACAGAGACAAAGACCGAGACGGAGACAGAGACAGAGACACAGACAGAGACAGAGACAGAGACAGAGACAGAGACAGAGACAGAGACAGAGACAGAGACAGAGACAGAGGCAGAGACAGAAACAGAGACAGAGACAGAGAGAAACAGAGACAGAGACAGAGACAGATACAGAGGCAGAGACAGAGAGAGAGACAGAGACAGAGACAGAGACAGAGACAGAGACAGACACAGAGACAGAGACAGAGACAGAGACAGAGATAGAGACAGAGACAGTGACAGAGACAGAGACAGAGACAGAGACAGAGACAGAGACAGAGACAGAGACAGAGACGGAGACAAAGACAGAGACAGAGCCAGGAACAGAGACGGAGACAGAGACAGAGGCAGAGGAAGAGACAGAGAAAGAGACAGAGACAGAGACGGAGACAGAGACAGAGACAGAGACAGAGATAGAGACAGAGACAGAGACAGAGACAGAGACAGAGGCAGAGACGGAGATAGAGACAGAGACAGAGTCAGAGACGGAGACAGAGGCAGAGAGAGAGCCAGGGACAGAGACAGAGACAGAGACAGAGACAGAGACGGAGACAAAGACAGAGACAGAGCCAGAAACAGAGACAGAGACGGAGACAAAGACAGAGACAGAGCCAGGAACAGAGACGGAGACAGAGACAGAGGCAGAGGAAGAGACAGAGAAAGAGACAGAGACAGAGACGGAGACAGAGACAGAGACAGAGACAGAGATAGAGACAGAGACAGAGACAGAGACAGAGACAGAGGCAGAGACGGAGATAGAGACAGAGACAGAGTCAGAGACGGAGACAGAGGCAGAGAGAGAGCCAGGGACAGAGACAGGGACAGAGACAGAGGGAGAAACAGCGACAGAGACAGAGACAGAGACAGAGACAGAGACAGAGACAGAGACAGAGACAGAGACAGAGACATAGACAGAGACAGAGACAGAGACAGAGACAGAGGCAGAGTCTCAGACAGAGACAGAGACAGAGACAGAGACGGAGACAGAGGCAGAGACTGGGACAGAGACGGAGACAGCGAAATAGACAGAGACAGAGACGGAGACAGCGAAATAGACAGAGACAGAGACAGAGACAGAGACAGAGACAGAGACAGAGACAGAGACAGAGACAGAGACAGAGACAGAGACAGAGACAGAGACAGAGACAGAGACAGAGACAGAGACAGAGACAGAGACAGAGACAGAGACAGAGACAGAGACAGAGACGGAGACAGAGACAGAGACAGAGGCAGAGTCTCACACAGAGACAGAGACAGAGACAGAGACAGAGACAGAGACGGAGACAGAGACAGAGACTGGGACAGAGGCAGAGACAGAGACATAGACGGAGATAGAGACAGAGACAGAGACAGAGACGGAGACAGAGACGGAGACAAAGGCCGAGACAGAGACAGAGACTGGGACAGAGGCAGAGACAGAGACATAGACGGAGATAGAGACAGAGACAGAAACAGAGACAGAGACAGAGACAGAAACAGAGACAGAGGCAGAGACGGAGACAGAGACAGAGACAGAAACAGAGACAGAGGCAGAGACGGAGACAGAGACAGAGACAGAGACAGAGACAGAGACAGAGACAGAGACAGAGACAGAGACGGAGACAGAGACAGAGACAGAGACTGAGACAGAGACGGAGACAGCGGCAGAGACAGAGACGGAGACAGAGACAGAGACACAGACAGAGACAGAGACAGAGACAGAGACAGAGACAGAGACAGAGACAGAGACAGAGACAGAGACAGAGACAGAGACAGAGACAGAGACAGAGACAGAGACAGAGACAGAAACAGAGACAGAGACAGAGACAGAGACAGAGGCAGAGACAGAGACAGAGACAGAGGCAGAGACAGAGACATAGACGGAGATAGAGACAGAGACAGAGACGGAGACAGAGACGGAGACAAAGACCGAGACGGAGACGGAGACAGAGAAATAGACAGAGACAGAGACAGAGACAGAGACAGAGGCAGAGACAGAGACATAGACGGAGATAGAGACAGAGACAGAGACAGAGACGGAGACAGAGACGGAGACAAAGGCCGAGACAGAGACAGAGACGGAGACAGAGGCAGAGACAGAGACACGGGGAGAGACAGCGACAGAGACAGAGACAGAAGCAGAGACAGAGGCAGAGACAGAGACAGAGGCAGAGACAGAGACAGAGACAGAGGCAGAGACAGAGACATAGACGGAGATAGAGACAGAGACAGAGACGGAGACAGAGACGGAGACAAAGACCGAGACGGAGACGGAGACAGAGAAATAGACAGAGACAGAGACAGAGGCAGAGACAGAGGCAGAGACAGAGACACAGACCGAGGAAAAGGCAGAGACAGAGACAGAGGGAGAGACAGAGACACGGACAGAGACAGAAGGGCAGGAGACAAAGTCGGAGGCAGAGGGGCAGGAGACAAAGACGGAGACAAGGTCGGAGACAAAGACGGACACAGAGACAGAGACGGAGACAGAGACAGAGACAGCGTCAGAGACAGAGACAGAGGCAGAGACAGAGACAGAGACAGAGGCAGAGACAGAGACATAGACGGAGATAGAGACAGAGACAGAGACAGAGACGGAGACAGAGACGGAGACAAAGACCGAGACAGAGACAGAGACGGAGACAGAGGCAGAGACAGAGCCAGGGACAGAGACGGAGACAGAGGCAGAGGGAGCGACAGCGAGAGAGACAGAGACAGAAGCAGAGACAGAGGCAGATACGGGGACAGAGACAGAGGCAGAGACAGAGACTGAGACAGAGACAGAGGCGGAGACAGAGACAGAGACAGAGACTGAGACAGAGACAGAGACAGCGGCAGAGACAGAGACGGAGACAGAGACAGAGACACAGACAGAGACAGAGACAGAGACAGAGACAGAGACAGAGACAGAGACAGAGACAGAGACAGAGACAGAGACAGAGACAGAGACAGAGACAGAGACAGAGACAGAGACAGAGACAGAGACAGAGACAGAGACAGAGACAGAGACAGAGACAGAGACAGAGACAGAGACAGAGACAGAGACAGAGACAGAGACGGAGACAAAGACCGAGACAGAGGCAGAGACACAGACAGAGACAGAGACAGAGACAGAAACAGAGACAGAGACAGAGACAGAAACAGAGACAGAGGCAGGGACAGAGACATAGACGGAGATAGAGACAGAGACAGAGACAGAGACGGAGACAGAGACGGAGACAAAGACCGAGACAGAGACAGAGACGGAGACAGAGGCAGAGACAGAGCCAGGGACAGAGACGGAGAGAGAGACAGAGGGAGGGACAGCGAGAGAGACAGAAACAGAAGCAGAGACAGAGACAGATACGGGGACTGAGACAGAGGCAGAGACAGAGACAGAGACAGAGGCAGAGACATAGACAGAGACAGAGACCGAGACAGAGACAGAGACAGAGACAGAGACAGAGGCAGAGACAGAGACAGAGACAGAGACAGAGACGGAGATAGAGACAGAGACAGAGGCAGAGACGGAGATAGAGACAGAGGGAGAGACAGCGACAGAGACAGAGACAGAAATAGCGGCAGAGACAGAGACAGAGGCAGAGACAGAGACAGAGACAGAGACAGAGACAGAGACAGAGACAGAGACAGAGACAGAGACAGAGACAGAGACAGAGACAGAGACATAGACGGAGATAGAGACAGAGACAGAGACGGAGACGGAGACAGAGACGGAGACAAATACCGAGACGGAGACGGAGACAGGGACACAGACAGAGACAGAGACAGAGACAGAGACAGAGACAGAGACAGAGACAGAGACAGAGACAGAGACAGAGACAGAGACAGAGACAGAGACAGAGAAAGAGACAGAGACGGAGATAGAGACAGAGGGAGAGACAGCGACAGAGACAGAGACAGAGATAGCGGCAGAGACAGAGACAGAGGCAGAGACAGAGACAGAGACAGAGACAGAGACAGAGACAGAGACAGAGACAGAGACAGAGACAGAGACAGAGACAGAGACAGAGACATAGACGGAGATAGAGACAGAGACAGAGACGGAGACGGAGACAGAGACGGAGACAAAGACCGAGAAGGAGACAGAGACGCAGACAGAGGCAGAGACAGAGACAGAGACAGAGACGGAGATAGAGACAGAGACAGAGACAGACACGGATACGGAGGCAGAGACAGCGACAGAGACAGAGACAGAGACAGAGACGGAGACAGAGGCAGAGACAGAGACAGAGGCAGAGACAGAGACAGAGACAGAGACAGAGACAGAGACAAAGACAGAGACAGAGACAGAGACAGAGACAAAGACCGAGACGGAGACAGAGACAGAGACACAGACAGAGACAGAGACAGAGACAGAGACAGAGACAGAGACAGAGACAGAGGCAGAGACAGAAACAGAGACAGAGACAGAGACAGAAACAGAGACAGAGACAGAGACAGAGACAGAGACAGAGGCAGAGACAGAAACAGAGACAGAGACAGAGAGAAACAGAGACAGAGACAGAGACAGAGACAGAGACAGAGACAGAGACAGAGACAGAGACAGAGACAGAGACAGAGACAGAGACAGAGACAGAGACAGAGACAGAGACAGAGACAGAGACAGAGACAGAGACAGAGACAGAGACAGAGACAGAGACAGAGACAGAGACAGAGACAGAGACAGAGACAGAGACAGAGACAGATACAGAGGCAGAGACAGAGAGAGAGACAGAGACAGAGACAGAGACAGAGACAGAGACAGAGACAGAGACGGAGACAAAGACAGAGACAGAGCCAGGGACAGAGACGGAGACAGAGACAGAGGCTGCGACAGAGACGGAGACAGAGACAGAGACAGAGGCAGAGTCTCACACAGAGACAGAGACAGAGACAGAGACAGAGACAGAGACAGAGACGGAGGCAGAGACAGAGACTGGGACAGAGACGGAGACAGCGAAATAGACAGAGACAGAGACAGAGACAGTGACAGACACAGGGAGAGGCACTGGGACAGAGACAGAGACAGAGACAGAGACAGAGACAGAGACAGAGACAGAGACAGAGACAGAGACAGAGACAGAGACAGAGACAGAGACAGAGACAGAGACAGAGACGGAGACAGAGACAGAGACAGAGGCAGAGTCTCAGACAGAGACAGAGACAGAGACAGAGACAGAGACAGAGACAGAGACAGAGACAGAGACGGAGACAGAGACAGAGACAGAGACAGAGACAGAGACAGAGACAGAGACAGACACAGAGACAGAGACAGAGACAGAGACAGAGATAGAGACAGAGACAGTGACAGAGACAGAGACAGAGACAGAGACAGAGACAGAGACAGAGACAGAGACAGAGACGGAGACAAAGACAGAGACAGAGCCAGGAACAGAGACGGAGACAGAGACAGAGGCAGAGGAAGAGACAGAGAAAGAGACAGAGACAGAGACGGAGACAGAGACAGAGACAGAGACAGAGATAGAGACAGAGACAGAGACAGAGACAGAGACAGAGGCAGAGACGGAGATAGAGACAGAGGGAGAGACAGCGACAGAGACAGAGACAGAGATAGCGGCAGAGACAGAGACAGAGGCAGCGACAGAGACAGAGACAGAGACAGAGACAGAGACAGAGACAGAGACAGAGACAGAGACAGAGACAGAGACAGAGACAGAGACAGAGACAGAGACAGAGACAGAGACAGAGACAGAGACAGAGACATAGACGGAGATAGAGACAGAGACAGAGACGGAGACGGAGACAGAGACGGAGACAAAGACCGAGACGGAGACAGAGACGCAGACAGAGGCAGAGACAGAGACAGAGACAGAGACGGAGATAGAGACAGAGACAGAGACAGAGACGGATACGGAGGCAGAGACAGCGACAGAGACAGAGACAGAGACAGAGAAGGAGACAGAGGCAGAGACAGAGACAGAGGCAGAGACAGAGACAGAGACAGAGACAGAGACAGAGACAGAGACAGAGACAGAGACAGAGACAGAGACGGAGACAAAGACCGAGACAGAGGCAGAGACACAGACAGAGACAGAGACAGAGACAGAAACAGAGACAGAGACAGAGACAGAAACAGAGACAGAGGCAGGGACAGAGACATAGACGGAGATAGAGACAGAGACAGAGACAGAGACGGAGACAGAGACGGAGACAAAGACCGAGACAGAGACAGAGACGGAGACAGAGGCAGAGACAGAGCCAGGGACAGAGACGGAGAGAGAGACAGAGGGAGGGACAGCGAGAGAGACAGAAACAGAAGCAGAGACAGAGACAGATACGGGGACAGAGACAGAGGCAGAGACAGAGACAGAGACAGAGGCAGAGACATAGACAGAGACAGAGACCGAGACAGAGACAGAGACAGAGACAGAGACAGAGGCAGAGACAGAGACAGAGACAGAGACAGAGACGGAGATAGAGACAGAGACAGAGGCAGAGACGGAGACAGATGCAGAGACAGAGCCAGAGACAGAGACAGAGACAGAGACAGAAACAGGGGCAGAGACAGCGACAGAGACAGATACAGAGACACAGACAGAGACAGAGACAGAGACACAGACAGAGCCAGAGACAGAAACAGAGACGGAGACAGAGACAGAGACAGAGACGGAGACAAAGACCGAGACAGTGACCGAGACGGTGACAGAGGCAGAGACAGAGCCAGGGACAGGGACGGAATCAGAGACAGAGGGAGAGACAGCGACAGAGACAGAGACAGAGACAGAGGCAGAGGCAGAGGCAGAGACAGAGACAGAGACAGAGACAGAGACAGAGACAGAGACAGAGACAGAGACAGAGAAAGAGACAGAGACGGAGATAGAGACAGAGGGAGAGACAGAGAAAGAGACAGAGACGGAGATAGAGACAGAGACAGAGACAGAGACGGAGACAGAGACAGAGACAGAGACAGAGATAGAGACAGAGACAGAGACAGAGACAGAGACAGAGGCAGAGACGGAGATAGAGACAGAGGGAGAGACAGCGACAGAGACAGAGACAGAGATAGCGGCAGAGACAGAGACAGAGGCAGCGACAGAGACAGAGACAGAGACAGAGACAGAGACAGAGACAGAGACAGAGACAGAGACAGAGACAGAGACAGAGACAGAGACAGAGACAGAGACAGAGACAGAGACAGAGACAGAGACAGAGACATAGACGGAGATAGAGACAGAGACAGAGACGGAGACGGAGACAGAGACGGAGACAAAGACCGAGACGGAGACAGAGACGCAGACAGAGGCAGAGACAGAGACAGAGACAGAGACGGAGATAGAGACAGAGACAGAGACAGAGACGGATACGGAGGCAGAGACAGCGACAGAGACAGAGACAGAGACAGAGAAGGAGACAGAGGCAGAGACAGAGACAGAGGCAGAGACAGAGACAGAGACAGAGACAGAGACAGAGACAGAGACAGAGACAGAGACAGAGACAGAGACAGAGACAGAGAAGGAGACAGAGGCAGAGACAGAGACAGAGGCAGAGACAGAGACAGAGACAGAGACAGAGACAGAGACAGAGACAGAGACAGAGACAGAGACAGAGACAGAGACAGAGACAGAGACAGAGACAGAGACAGAGACAGAGACAGAGACAGAGACAGAGACAGAGACAGAGACAGAGACAGAGACAGAGACAGAGACGGAGACAGAGACAGAGACAGAGGCAGAGTCTCAGACAGAGACAGAGACAGAGACAGAGACAGAGACAGAGACAGAGACAGAGACGGAGACAGAGACAGAGACAGAGACAGAGACAGAGACAGAGACAGAGACAGAGACAGACACAGAGACAGAGACAGAGACAGAGACAGAGATAGAGACAGAGACAGTGACAGAGACAGAGACAGAGACAGAGACAGAGACAGAGACAGAGACAGAGACAGAGACGGAGACAGAGACAGAGGCAGCGACAGAGACAGAGACAGAGACAGAGACAGAGACAGAGACAGAGACAGAGACAGAGACAGAGACAGAGACAGAGACAGAGACAGAGACAGAGACAGAGACATAGACGGAGATAGAGACAGAGACAGAGACGGAGACGGAGACAGAGACGGAGACAAAGACCGAGACGGAGACAGAGACGCAGACAGAGGCAGAGACAGAGACAGAGACAGAGACGGAGATAGAGACAGAGACAGAGACAGAGACGGATACGGAGGCAGAGACAGCGACAGAGACAGAGACAGAGACAGAGAAGGAGACAGAGGCAGAGACAGAGACAGAGGCAGAGACAGAGACAGAGACAGAGACAGAGACAGAGACAGAGACAGACACAGAGACAGAGACAGAGACAGAGACAGAGATAGAGACAGAGACAGTGACAGAGACAGAGACAGAGACAGAGACAGAGACAGAGACAGAGACAGAGACAGAGACAGAGACGGAGACAAAGACAGAGACAGAGCCAGGAACAGAGACGGAGACAGAGACAGAGGCAGAGGAAGAGACAGAGAAAGAGACAGAGACAGAGACAGAGACGGAGACAGAGACAGAGACAGAGACAGAGATAGAGACAGAGACAGAGACAGAGACAGAGACAGAGGCAGAGACGGAGATAGAGACAGAGACAGAGTCAGAGACGGAGACAGAGGCAGAGAGAGAGCCAGGGACAGAGACAGAGACAGAGACAGAGACAGAGACGGAGACAAAGACAGAGACAGAGCCAGGAACAGAGACAGAGACGGAGACAAAGACAGAGACAGAGCCAGGAACAGAGACGGAGACAGAGACAGAGGCAGAGGAAGAGACAGAGAAAGAGACAGAGACAGAGACGGAGACAGAGACAGAGACAGAGACAGAGATAGAGACAGAGACAGAGACAGAGACAGAGACAGAGGCAGAGACGGAGATAGAGACAGAGACAGAGTCAGAGACGGAGACAAAGGCAGAGAGAGAGCCAGGGACAGAGACAGGGACAGAGACAGAGGGAGAAACAGCGACAGAGACAGAGACAGAGACAGAGACAGAGACAGAGACAGAGACAGAGACAGAGACATAGACAGAGACAGAGACAGAGACAGAGACAGAGGCAGAGTCTCAGACAGAGACAGAGACAGAGACAGAGACGGAGACAGAGGCAGAGACTGGGACAGAGACGGAGACAGCGAAATAGACAGAGACAGAGACGGAGACAGCGAAATAGACAGAGACAGAGACAGAGACAGAGACAGAGACAGAGACAGAGACAGAGACAGAGACAGAGACAGAGACAGAGACAGAGACAGAGACAGAGACAGAGACAGAGACAGAGACAGAGACAGAGACAGAGACAGAGACAGAGACGGAGACAGAGACAGAGACAGAGGCAGAGTCTCACACAGAGACAGAGACAGAGACAGAGACAGAGACAGAGACGGAGACAGAGACAGAGACTGGGACAGAGGCAGAGACAGAGACATAGACGGAGATAGAGACAGAGACAGAGACAGAGACGGAGACAGAGACGGAGACAAAGGCCGAGACAGAGACAGAGACTGGGACAGAGGCAGAGACAGAGACATAGACGGAGATAGAGACAGAGACAGAAACAGAGACAGAGACAGAGACAGAAACAGAGACAGAGGCAGAGACGGAGACAGAGACAGAGACAGAGACAGAGACAGAGACAGAGACAGAGACAGAGACAGAGACAGAGACGGAGACAGAGACAGAGACAGAGACTGAGACAGAGACGGAGACAGCGGCAGAGACAGAGACGGAGACAGAGACAGAGACAGAGACAGAGACAGAGACAGAGACAGAGACAGAGACAGAGACAGAGACAGAGACAGAGACAGAGACAGAGACAGAGACAGAGACAGAAACAGAGACAGAGACAGAGACAGAGACAGAGGCAGAGACAGAGACAGAGACAGAGGCAGAGACAGAGACATAGACGGAGATAGAGACAGAGACAGAGACGGAGACAGAGACGGAGACAAAGACCGAGACGGAGACGGAGACAGAGAAATAGACAGAGACAGAGACAGAGACAGAGACAGAGGCAGAGACAGAGACATAGACGGAGATAGAGACAGAGACAGAGACAGAGACGGAGACAGAGACGGAGACAAAGGCCGAGACAGAGACAGAGACGGAGACAGAGGCAGAGACAGAGACACGGGGAGAGACAGCGACAGAGACAGAGACAGAGACAGAGACAGAGGCAGAGACAGAGACAGAGGCAGAGACAGAGGCAGAGACAGAGGCAGAGACAGAGACATAGACGGAGATAGAGACAGAGACAGAGACGGAGACAGAGACGGAGACAAAGACCGAGACGGAGACGGAGACAGAGAAATAGACAGAGACAGAGACAGAGGCAGAGACAGAGGCAGAGACAGAGACACAGACCGAGGAAAAGGCAGAGACAGAGACAGAGGGAGAGACAGAGACACGGACAGAGACAGAAGGGCAGGAGACAAAGTCGGAGGCAGAGGGGCAGGAGACAAAGACGGAGACAAGGTCGGAGACAAAGACGGACACAGAGACAGAGACGGAGACAGAGACAGAGACAGCGTCAGAGACAGAGACAGAGGCAGAGACAGAGACAGAGACAGAGGCAGAGACAGAGACATAGACGGAGATAGAGACAGAGACAGAGACAGAGACGGAGACAGAGACGGAGACAAAGACCGAGACAGAGACAGAGACGGAGACAGAGGCAGAGACAGAGCCAGGGACAGAGACGGAGACAGAGGCAGAGGGAGCGACAGCGAGAGAGACAGAGACAGAAGCAGAGACAGAGGCAGATACGGGGACAGAGACAGAGGCAGAGACAGAGACTGAGACAGAGACAGAGGCGGAGACAGAGACAGAGACAGAGACTGAGACAGAGACAGAGACAGCGGCAGAGACAGAGACGGAGACAGAGACAGAGACACAGACAGAGACAGAGACAGAGACAGAGACAGAGACAGAGACAGAGACAGAGACAGAGACAGAGACAGAGACAGAGACAGAGACAGAGACAGAGACAGAGACAGAGACAGAGACAGAGACAGAGACAGAGACAGAGACAGAGACAGAGACAGAGACAGAGACAGAGACAGAGACAGAGACAGAGACGGAGACAAAGACCGAGACAGAGGCAGAGACACAGACAGAGACAGAGACAGAGACAGAAACAGAGACAGAGACAGAGACAGAAACAGAGACAGAGGCAGGGACAGAGACATAGACGGAGATAGAGACAGAGACAGAGACAGAGACGGAGACAGAGACGGAGACAAAGACCGAGACAGAGACAGAGACGGAGACAGAGGCAGAGACAGAGCCAGGGACAGAGACGGAGAGAGAGACAGAGGGAGGGACAGCGAGAGAGACAGAAACAGAAGCAGAGACAGAGACAGATACGGGGACAGAGACAGAGGCAGAGACAGAGACAGAGACAGAGGCAGAGACATAGACAGAGACAGAGACCGAGACAGAGACAGAGACAGAGACAGAGACAGAGGCAGAGACAGAGACAGAGACAGAGACAGAGACGGAGATAGAGACAGAGACAGAGGCAGAGACGGAGACAGATGCAGAGACAGAGCCAGAGACAGAGACAGAGACAGAGACAGAAACAGGGGGAGAGACAGCGACAGAGACAGATACAGAGACACAGACAGAGACAGAGACAGAGACACAGACAGAGCCAGAGACAGAAACAGAGACGGAGACAGAGACAGAGACAGAGACGGAGACAAAGACCGAGACAGTGACCGAGACGGTGACAGAGGCAGAGACAGAGCCAGGGACAGGGACGGAGTCAGAGACAGAGGGAGAGACAGCGACAGAGACAGAGACAGAGACAGAGGCAGAGGCAGAGGCAGAGACAGAGACAGAGACAGAGACAGAGACAGAGACAGAGACAGAGACAGAGACAGAGAAAGAGACAGAGACGGAGATAGAGACAGAGGGAGAGACAGCGACAGAGACAGAGACAGAAATAGCGGCAGAGACAGAGACAGAGGCAGAGACAGAGACAGAGACAGAGACAGAGACAGAGACAGAGACAGAGACAGAGACAGAGACAGAGACAGAGACAGAGACATAGACGGAGATAGAGACAGAGACAGAGACGGAGACGGAGACAGAGACGGAGACAAATACCGAGACGGAGACGGAGACAGGGACACAGACAGAGACAGAGACAGAGACAGAGACAGAGGCAGAGACATAGACAGAGACAGAGACCGAGACAGAGACAGAGACAGAGACAGAGACAGAGGCAGAGACAGAGACAGAGACAGAGGCAGAGACATAGACAGAGACAGAGACCGAGACAGAGACAGAGACAGAGACAGAGACAGAGGCAGAGACAGAGACAGAGACAGAGACAGAGACGGAGATAGAGACAGAGACAGAGACAGAGACGGAGACAGATGCAGAGACAGAGCCAGTGACAGAGACAGAGACAGAGACAGAAACAGGGGGAAAGACAGCGACAGAGACAGATACAGAGACACAGACAGAGACAGAGACAGAGACACAGACAGAGCCAGAGACAGAAACAGAGACGGAGACAGAGACAGAGACAGAGACGGAGACAAAGACCGAGACAGTGACCGAGACGGTGACAGAGGCAGAGACAGAGCCAGGGACAGGGACGGAGTCAGAGACAGAGGGAGAGACAGCGACAGAGACAGAGACAGAGACAGAGGCAGAGGCAGAGGCAGAGACAGAGACAGAGACAGAGACAGAGACAGAGACAGAGACAGAGACAGAGACAGAGACAGAGAAAGAGACAGAGACGGAGATAGAGACAGAGGGAGAGACAGCGACAGAGACAGAGACAGAGATAGCGGCAGAGACAGAGACAGAGGCAGAGACAGAGACAGAGACAGAGACAGAGACAGAGACAGAGACAGAGACAGAGACAGAGACAGAGACAGAGACATAGACGGAGATAGAGACAGAGACAGAGACGGAGACGGAGACAGAGACGGAGACAAAGACCGAGAAGGAGACAGAGACGCAGACAGAGGCAGAGACAGAGACAGAGACAGAGACGGAGATAGAGACAGAGACAGAGACAGAGACGGATACGGAGGCAGAGACAGCGACAGAGACAGAGACAGAGACAGAGACGGAGACAGAGGCAGAGACAGAGACAGAGGCAGAGACAGAGACAGAGACAGAGACAGAGACAGAGACAGAGACAGAGACAGAGACAGAGACAAAGACCGAGACGGAGACAGAGACAGAGACACAGACAGAGACAGAGACAGAGACAGAGACAGAGACAGAGACAGAGACAGAGGCAGAGACAGAAACAGAGACAGAGACAGAGACAGAGACAGAGACAGAGACAGAGACAGAGACAGAGACAGAGACAGAGGCAGAGACAGAAACAGAGACAGAGACAGAGAGAAACAGAGACAGAGACAGAGACAGAGACAGAGACAGAGACAGAGACAGAGACAGAGACAGAGACAGAGACAGAGACAGAGACAGAGACAGAGACAGAGACAGAGACAGAGACAGAGACAGAGACAGAGACAGAGACAGAGACAGAGACAGAGACAGATACAGAGGCAGAGACAGAGAGAGAGACAGAGACAGAGACAGAGACAGAGACAGAGACAGAGACAGAGACGGAGACAAAGACAGAGACAGAGCCAGGGACAGAGACGGAGACAGAGACAGAGGCTGCGACAGAGACGGAGACAGAGACAGAGACAGAGGCAGAGTCTCACACAGAGACAGAGACAGAGACAGAGACAGAGACAGAGACAGAGACGGAGGCAGAGACAGAGACTGGGACAGAGACGGAGACAGCGAAATAGACAGAGACAGAGACAGAGACAGTGACAGACACAGGGAGAGGCACTGGGACAGAGACAGAGACAGAGACAGAGACAGAGACAGAGACAGAGACAGAGACAGAGACAGAGACAGAGACAGAGACAGAGACAGAGACAGAGACAGAGACGGAGACAGAGACAGAGACAGAGGCAGAGTCTCAGACAGAGACAGAGACAGAGACAGAGACAGAGACAGAGACAGAGACGGAGACAGAGACAGAGACAGAGACAGAGACAGAGACAGAGACAGAGACAGACACAGAGACAGAGACAGAGACAGAGACAGAGATAGAGACAGAGACAGTGACAGAGACAGAGACAGAGACAGAGACAGAGACAGAGACAGAGACAGAGACAGAGACGGAGACAAAGACAGAGACAGAGCCAGGAACAGAGACGGAGACAGAGACAGAGGCAGAGGAAGAGACAGAGAAAGAGACAGAGACAGAGACGGAGACAGAGACAGAGACAGAGACAGAGATAGAGACAGAGACAGAGACAGAGACAGAGACAGAGGCAGAGACGGAGATAGAGACAGAGGGAGAGACAGCGACAGAGACAGAGACAGAGATAGCGGCAGAGACAGAGACAGAGGCAGCGACAGAGACAGAGACAGAGACAGAGACAGAGACAGAGACAGAGACAGAGACAGAGACAGAGACAGAGACAGAGACAGAGACAGAGACAGAGACAGAGACAGAGACAGAGACAGAGACAGAGACAGAGACAGAGACATAGACGGAGATAGAGACAGAGACAGAGACGGAGACGGAGACAGAGACGGAGACAAAGACCGAGACGGAGACAGAGACGCAGACAGAGGCAGAGACAGAGACAGAGACAGAGACGGAGATAGAGACAGAGACAGAGACAGAGACGGATACGGAGGCAGAGACAGCGACAGAGACAGAGACAGAGACAGAGAAGGAGACAGAGGCAGAGACAGAGACAGAGGCAGAGACAGAGACAGAGACAGAGACAGAGACAGAGACAGAGACAGAGACAGAGACAGAGACAGAGACAGAGACAGAGAAGGAGACAGAGGCAGAGACAGAGACAGAGGCAGAGACAGAGACAGAGACAGAGACAGAGACAGAGACAGAGACAGAGACAGAGACAGAGACAGAGACAGAGACAGAGACAGAGACAGAGACAGAGACAGAGACAGAGACAGAGACAGAGACAGAGACAGAGACAGAGACAGAGACAGAGACAAAGACCGAGACGGAGACAGAGACAGAGACACAGACAGAGACAGAGACAGAGACAGAGACAGAGACAGAGACAGAGACAGAGACAGAGACAGAGACAGAGACAGAGGCAGAGACAGAAACAGAGACAGAGACAGAGAGAAACAGAGACAGAGACAGAGACAGATACAGAGGCAGAGACAGAGAGAGAGACAGAGACAGAGACAGAGACAGAGACAGAGACAGAGACAGAGACAGAGACAGAGACAGAGACGGAGACAAAGACAGAGACAGAGCCAGGGACAGAGACGGAGACAGAGACAGAGGCTGCGACAGAGACGGAGACAGAGACAGAGACAGAGGCAGAGTCTCACACAGAGACAGAGACAGAGACAGAGACAGAGACAGAGACAGAGACGGAGGCAGAGACAGAGACTGGGACAGAGACGGAGACAGCGAAATAGACAGAGACAGAGACAGAGACAGTGACAGACACAGGGAGAGGCACTGGGACTGAGACAGAGACAGAGACAGAGACAGAGACAGAGACAGAGACAGAGACAGAGACAGAGACAGAGACAGAGACAGAGACAGAGACAGAGACAGAGACAGAGACGGAGACAGAGACAGAGACAGAGGCAGAGTCTCAGACAGAGACAGAGACAGAGACAGAGACAGAGACAGAGACAGAGACAGAGACAGAGACAGAGACAGAGACAGAGACAGAGACAGAGACAGAGACGGAGACAGAGACAGAGACAGAGACAGAGACAGAGACAGAGACAGAGACAGAGACAGACACAGAGACAGAGACAGAGACAGAGACAGAGATAGAGACAGAGACAGTGACAGAGACAGAGACAGAGACAGAGACAGAGACAGAGACAGAGACAGAGACAGAGACGGAGACAAAGACAGAGACAGAGCCAGGAACAGAGACGGAGACAGAGACAGAGACAGAGACAGAGATAGAGACAGAGACAGAGACAGAGACAGAGACAGAGGCAGAGACGGAGATAGAGACAGAGACAGAGTCAGAGACGGAGACAGAGGCAGAGAGAGAGCCAGGGACAGAGACAGAGGGAGAAACAGCGACAGAGACAGAGACAGAGACAGAGACAGAGACAGAGACAGAGACAGAGACAGACACAGAGACAGAGACAGAGACAGAGACAGAGATAGAGACAGAGACAGTGACAGAGACAGAGACAGAGACAGAGACAGAGACAGAGACAGAGACAGAGACAGAGACAGAGACAGAGACAGAGACAGAGACGGAGACAGAGACAGAGACAGAGACAGAGACAGAGACAGAGACAGAGACAGAGACAGACACAGAGACAGAGACAGAGACAGAGACAGAGATAGAGACAGAGACAGTGACAGAGACAGAGACAGAGACAGAGACAGAGACAGAGACAGAAACAGAGACAGAGACGGAGACAAAGACAGAGACAGAGCCAGGAACAGAGACGGAGACAGAGACAGAGACAGAGACAGAGATAGAGACAGAGACAGAGACAGAGACAGAGACAGAGGCAGAGACGGAGATAGAGACAGAGACAGAGTCAGAGACGGAGACAGAGGCAGAGAGAGAGCCAGGGACAGAGACAGAGGGAGAAACAGCGACAGAGACAGAGACAGAGACAGAGACAGAGACAGAGACAGAGACAGAGACAGAGACAGAGACAGAGACAGAGACAGAGACAGAGACAGAGACGGAGACAGAGACAGAGACAGAGGCAGAGTCTCAGACAGAGACAGAGACAGAGACAGAGACAGAGACAGAGACAGAGACAGAGACAGAGACAGAGACAGAGACAGAGACAGAGACAGAGACAGAGACGGAGGCAGAGACAGAGACAGAGACAGAGACAGAGACAGAGACAGAGACAGAGACAGAGACAGACACAGAGACAGAGACAGAGACAGAGACAGAGATAGAGACAGAGACAGTGACAGAGACAGAGACAGAGACAGAGACAGAGACAGAGGCAGAGACAGAGACAGAGACAGAGACAGAGACGGAGATAGAGACAGAGACAGAGACAGAGACGGAGACAGAGGCAGAGACAGAGCCAGAGACAGAGACAGAGACAGAGACAGAGACAGGGGGAGAGACAGCGACAGAGACAGATACAGAGACACAGACAGAGACAGAGACACAGACAGAGCCAGAGACAGAAACAGAGACGGAGACAGAGACAGAGTCAGAGACGGAGACAAAGACCGAGACAGTGACCGAGACGGAGACAGAGGCAGAGACAGAGCCAGGGACAGGGACGGAGTCAGAGACAGAGGGAGAGACAGCGACAGAGACAGAGACAGAGACAGAGGCAGAGGCAGAGGCAGAGACAGAGACAGAGACAGAGACAGAGACAGAGACAGAGACAGAGACAGAGACAGAGACAGAGAAAGAGACAGAGACGGAGATAGAGACAGAGGGAGAGACAGCGACAGAGACAGAGACAGAGATAGCGGCAGAGACAGAGACAGAGGCAGAGACAGAGACAGAGACAGAGACAGAGACAGAGAAAGAGACAGAGACGGAGATAGAGACAGAGGGAGAGACAGCGACAGAGACAGAGACAGAAATAGCGGCAGAGACAGAGACAGAGGCAGAGACAGAGACAGAGACAGAGACAGAGACAGAGACAGAGACAGAGACAGAGACAGAGACAGAGACAGAGACAGAGACATAGACGGAGATAGAGACAGAGACAGAGACGGAGACGGAGACAGAGACGGAGACAAATACCGAGACGGAGACGGAGACAGGGACACAGACAGAGACAGAGACAGAGACAGAGACAGAGGCAGAGACATAGACAGAGACAGAGACCGAGACAGAGACAGAGACAGAGACAGAGACAGAGGCAGAGACAGAGACAGAGACAGAGGCAGAGACATAGACAGAGACAGAGACCGAGACAGAGACAGAGACAGAGACAGAGACAGAGGCAGAGACAGAGACAGAGACAGAGACAGAGACGGAGATAGAGACAGAGACAGAGACAGAGACGGAGACAGATGCAGAGACAGAGCCAGTGACAGAGACAGAGACAGAGACAGAAACAGGGGGAAAGACAGCGACAGAGACAGATACAGAGACACAGACAGAGACAGAGACAGAGACACAGACAGAGCCAGAGACAGAAACAGAGACGGAGACAGAGACAGAGACAGA
Organism: Megachile willughbiella; assembly: GCA_945859595.2. Lineage (NCBI taxonomy): Eukaryota > Metazoa > Arthropoda > Insecta > Hymenoptera > Megachilidae > Megachile > Megachile willughbiella. The sequence goes on along the minus strand of CAMAOD020000197.1, from coordinate 145,549 downwards.
GACGGAGACAAAGACCGAGACAGTGACCGAGACGGTGACAGAGGCAGAGACAGAGCCAGGGACAGGGACGGAGTCAGAGACAGAGGGAGAGACAGCGACAGAGACAGAGACAGAGACAGAGGCAGAGGCAGAGGCAGAGACAGAGACAGAGACAGAGACAGAGACAGAGACAGAGACAGAGACAGAGACAGAGACAGAGAAAGAGACAGAGACGGAGATAGAGACAGAGGGAGAGACAGCGACAGAGACAGAGACAGAGATAGCGGCAGAGACAGAGACAGAGGCAGAGACAGAGACAGAGACAGAGACAGAGACAGAGACAGAGACAGAGACAGAGACAGAGACAGAGACAGAGACAGAGACATAGACGGAGATAGAGACAGAGACAGAGACGGAGACGGAGACAGAGACGGAGACAAAGACCGAGAAGGAGACAGAGACGCAGACAGAGGCAGAGACAGAGACAGAGACAGAGACGGAGATAGAGACAGAGACAGAGACAGAGACGGATACGGAGGCAGAGACAGCGACAGAGACAGAGACAGAGACAGAGACGGAGACAGAGGCAGAGACAGAGACAGAGGCAGAGACAGAGACAGAGACAGAGACAGAGACAGAGACAGAGACAGAGACAGAGACAGAGACAAAGACCGAGACGGAGACAGAGACAGAGACACAGACAGAGACAGAGACAGAGACAGAGACAGAGACAGAGACAGAGGCAGAGACAGAAACAGAGACAGAGACAGAGACAGAGACAGAGACAGAGACAGAGACAGAGACAGAGACAGAGACAGAGGCAGAGACAGAAACAGAGACAGAGACAGAGAGAAACAGAGACAGAGACAGAGACAGAGACAGAGACAGAGACAGAGACAGAGACAGAGACAGAGACAGAGACAGAGACAGAGACAGAGACAGAGACAGAGACAGAGACAGAGACAGAGACAGAGACAGAGACAGAGACAGAGACAGAGACAGAGACAGAGACAGAGACAGAGACAGAGACAGATACAGAGGCAGAGACAGAGAGAGAGACAGAGACAGAGACAGAGACAGAGACAGAGACAGAGACAGAGACGGAGACAAAGACAGAGACAGAGCCAGGGACAGAGACGGAGACAGAGACAGAGGCTGCGACAGAGACGGAGACAGAGACAGAGACAGAGGCAGAGTCTCACACAGAGACAGAGACAGAGACAGAGACAGAGACAGAGACAGAGACGGAGGCAGAGACAGAGACTGGGACAGAGACGGAGACAGCGAAATAGACAGAGACAGAGACAGAGACAGTGACAGACACAGGGAGAGGCACTGGGACAGAGACAGAGACAGAGACAGAGACAGAGACAGAGACAGAGACAGAGACAGAGACAGAGACAGAGACAGAGACAGAGACAGAGACAGAGACGGAGACAGAGACAGAGACAGAGGCAGAGTCTCAGACAGAGACAGAGACAGAGACAGAGACAGAGACAGAGACGGAGACAGAGACAGAGACAGAGACAGAGACAGAGACAGAGACAGAGACAGACACAGAGACAGAGACAGAGACAGAGACAGAGATAGAGACAGAGACAGTGACAGAGACAGAGACAGAGACAGAGACAGAGACAGAGACAGAGACAGAGACGGAGACAAAGACAGAGACAGAGCCAGGAACAGAGACGGAGACAGAGACAGAGGCAGAGGAAGAGACAGAGAAAGAGACAGAGACAGAGACGGAGACAGAGACAGAGACAGAGACAGAGATAGAGACAGAGACAGAGACAGAGACAGAGACAGAGGCAGAGACGGAGATAGAGACAGAGGGAGAGACAGCGACAGAGACAGAGACAGAGATAGCGGCAGAGACAGAGACAGAGGCAGCGACAGAGACAGAGACAGAGACAGAGACAGAGACAGAGACAGAGACAGAGACAGAGACAGAGACAGAGACAGAGACAGAGACAGAGACAGAGACAGAGACAGAGACATAGACGGAGATAGAGACAGAGACAGAGACGGAGACGGAGACAGAGACGGAGACAAAGACCGAGACGGAGACAGAGACGCAGACAGAGGCAGAGACAGAGACAGAGACAGAGACGGAGATAGAGACAGAGACAGAGACAGAGACGGATACGGAGGCAGAGACAGCGACAGAGACAGAGACAGAGACAGAGAAGGAGACAGAGGCAGAGACAGAGACAGAGGCAGAGACAGAGACAGAGACAGAGACAGAGACAGAGACAGAGACAGAGACAGAGACAGAGACAGAGACAGAGACAGAGAAGGAGACAGAGGCAGAGACAGAGACAGAGGCAGAGACAGAGACAGAGACAGAGACAGAGACAGAGACAGAGACAGAGACAGAGACAGAGACAGAGACAGAGACAGAGACAGAGACAGAGACAGAGACAGAGACAGAGACAGAGACAGAGACAGAGACAGAGACAGAGACAGAGACAGAGACAAAGACCGAGACGGAGACAGAGACAGAGACACAGACAGAGACAGAGACAGAGACAGAGACAGAGACAGAGACAGAGACAGAGACAGAGACAGAGACAGAGACAGAGGCAGAGACAGAAACAGAGACAGAGACAGAGAGAAACAGAGACAGAGACAGAGACAGATACAGAGGCAGAGACAGAGAGAGAGACAGAGACAGAGACAGAGACAGAGACAGAGACAGAGACAGAGACAGAGACAGAGACAGAGACGGAGACAAAGACAGAGACAGAGCCAGGGACAGAGACGGAGACAGAGACAGAGGCTGCGACAGAGACGGAGACAGAGACAGAGACAGAGGCAGAGTCTCACACAGAGACAGAGACAGAGACAGAGACAGAGACAGAGACAGAGACGGAGGCAGAGACAGAGACTGGGACAGAGACGGAGACAGCGAAATAGACAGAGACAGAGACAGAGACAGTGACAGACACAGGGAGAGGCACTGGGACTGAGACAGAGACAGAGACAGAGACAGAGACAGAGACAGAGACAGAGACAGAGACAGAGACAGAGACAGAGACAGAGACAGAGACAGAGACAGAGACAGAGACGGAGACAGAGACAGAGACAGAGGCAGAGTCTCAGACAGAGACAGAGACAGAGACAGAGACAGAGACAGAGACAGAGACAGAGACAGAGACAGAGACAGAGACAGAGACAGAGACAGAGACAGAGACAGAGACGGAGACAGAGACAGAGACAGAGACAGAGACAGAGACAGAGACAGAGACAGAGACAGACACAGAGACAGAGACAGAGACAGAGACAGAGATAGAGACAGAGACAGTGACAGAGACAGAGACAGAGACAGAGACAGAGACAGAGACAGAGACAGAGACAGAGACGGAGACAAAGACAGAGACAGAGCCAGGAACAGAGACGGAGACAGAGACAGAGACAGAGACAGAGATAGAGACAGAGACAGAGACAGAGACAGAGACAGAGGCAGAGACGGAGATAGAGACAGAGACAGAGTCAGAGACGGAGACAGAGGCAGAGAGAGAGCCAGGGACAGAGACAGAGGGAGAAACAGCGACAGAGACAGAGACAGAGACAGAGACAGAGACAGAGACAGAGACAGAGACAGACACAGAGACAGAGACAGAGACAGAGACAGAGATAGAGACAGAGACAGTGACAGAGACAGAGACAGAGACAGAGACAGAGACAGAGACAGAGACAGAGACAGAGACAGAGACAGAGACAGAGACAGAGACGGAGACAGAGACAGAGACAGAGACAGAGACAGAGACAGAGACAGAGACAGAGACAGACACAGAGACAGAGACAGAGACAGAGACAGAGATAGAGACAGAGACAGTGACAGAGACAGAGACAGAGACAGAGACAGAGACAGAGACAGAGACAGAAACAGAGACAGAGACGGAGACAAAGACAGAGACAGAGCCAGGAACAGAGACGGAGACAGAGACAGAGACAGAGACAGAGATAGAGACAGAGACAGAGACAGAGACAGAGACAGAGGCAGAGACGGAGATAGAGACAGAGACAGAGTCAGAGACGGAGACAGAGGCAGAGAGAGAGCCAGGGACAGAGACAGAGGGAGAAACAGCGACAGAGACAGAGACAGAGACAGAGACAGAGACAGAGACAGAGACAGAGACAGAGACAGAGACAGAGACAGAGACAGAGACAGAGACAGAGACGGAGACAGAGACAGAGACAGAGGCAGAGTCTCAGACAGAGACAGAGACAGAGACAGAGACAGAGACAGAGACAGAGACAGAGACAGAGACAGAGACAGAGACAGAGACAGAGACAGAGACAGAGACGGAGGCAGAGACAGAGACAGAGACAGAGACAGAGACAGAGACAGAGACAGAGACAGAGACAGACACAGAGACAGAGACAGAGACAGAGACAGAGATAGAGACAGAGACAGTGACAGAGACAGAGACAGAGACAGAGACAGAGACAGAGGCAGAGACAGAGACAGAGACAGAGACAGAGACGGAGATAGAGACAGAGACAGAGACAGAGACGGAGACAGAGGCAGAGACAGAGCCAGAGACAGAGACAGAGACAGAGACAGAGACAGGGGGAGAGACAGCGACAGAGACAGATACAGAGACACAGACAGAGACAGAGACACAGACAGAGCCAGAGACAGAAACAGAGACGGAGACAGAGACAGAGTCAGAGACGGAGACAAAGACCGAGACAGTGACCGAGACGGAGACAGAGGCAGAGACAGAGCCAGGGACAGGGACGGAGTCAGAGACAGAGGGAGAGACAGCGACAGAGACAGAGACAGAGACAGAGGCAGAGGCAGAGGCAGAGACAGAGACAGAGACAGAGACAGAGACAGAGACAGAGACAGAGACAGAGACAGAGACAGAGAAAGAGACAGAGACGGAGATAGAGACAGAGGGAGAGACAGCGACAGAGACAGAGACAGAGATAGCGGCAGAGACAGAGACAGAGGCAGAGACAGAGACAGAGACAGAGACAGAGACAGAGACAGAGACAGAGACAGAGACAGAGACAGAGACAGAGACAGAGACATAGACGGAGATAGAGACAGAGACAGAGACGGAGACGGAGACAGAGACGGAGACAAAGACCGAGACGGAGACAGAGACGCAGACAGAGGCAGAGACAGAGACAGAGACAGAGACGGAGATAGAGACAGAGACAGAGACAGAGACGGATACGGAGGCAGAGACAGCGACAGAGACAGAGACAGAGACAGAGACGGAGACAGAGGCAGAGACAGAGACAGAGGCAGAGGCAGAGACAGAGACAGAGACAAAGACCGAGACAGAGACAGAGACGGAGACAGAGGCAGAGACAGCGGCAGAGACGGAGACGGAGACGGAGACAGGGACACAGACAGAGACAGAGACAGAGACAGAGACAGAGACAGAGGCAGAGACATAGACAGAGACAGAGACAGAGACAGAGACAGAGACAGAGACAGAGACAGAGACAGAGGCAGAGACAGAGACAGAGACAGAGACAGAGACGGAGATAGAGACAGAGACAGAGACAGAGACGGAGACAGAGGCAGAGACAGAGCCAGAGACAGAGACAGAGACAGAGACAGAGACAGGGGGAGAGACAGCGACAGAGACAGATACAGAGACACAGACAGAGACAGAGACACAGACAGAGCCAGAGACAGAAACAGAGACGGAGACAGAGACAGAGACAGGGACGGAGACAAAGACCGAGACAGTGACCGAGACGGAGACAGAGGCAGAGACAGAGCCAGGGACAGGGACGGAGTCAGAGACAGAGGGAGAGACAGCGACAGAGACAGAGACAGAGACAGAGGCAGAGGCAGAGGCAGAGACAGAGACAGAGACAGAGACAGAGACAGAGACAGAGACAGAGACAGAGACGGAGACAGAGACGGAGACAAAGACCGAGACAGAGACAGAGACAGAGAAATAGACAGAGACAGAGACAGAGACAGAGACAGAGGCAGAGACAGAGACACAGACCGATGAAGAGGCAGAGACAGAGACAGAGGGAGAGACAGAGACACGGACAGAGACAGAAGGGCAGGAGACAAAGTCGGAGGCAGAGGGGCAGGAGACAAAGACGGAGACAAGGTCGAAGACAAAGACGGACACAGAGACAGAGACGGAGACACGGACAGAGACAGAAGGGCAGGAGACAAAGTCGGAGGCAGAGGGGCAGGAGACAAAGACGGAGACAAGGTCGGAGAGAAAGACGGACACAGAGACAGAGACGGCGACAGAGACAGCGTCAGAGACAGAGACAGAGGCAGAGACAGAGACAGAGACAGAGGCAGAGACAGAGACATAGACGGAGATAGAGACGGAGACAAAGACCGAGACAGAGACAGAGACGGAGACAGAGGCAGAGACAGAGCCAGGGACAGAGACGGAGACAGAGGCAGACGGAGCGACAGCGAGAGAGACAGAGACAGAAGCAGAGACAGAGACAGATACGGGGACAGAGACAGAGGCAGAGACAGAGCCAGGGACAGAGACGGAGACAGAGACAGAGGGAAAGACAGCGAGAGAGACAGAGACAGAAACGTAGACAGAGACAGATACGGAGACAGAGACAGAGGCAGAGACAGAGACAGAGACAGAGACAGAGACGGAGACAGAGACAGAGACAGAGACAGAGACAGAGACAGAGACAGAGACTGAGACAGAGACAGAGACAGAGACAGAGACAGAGACAGAGACAGAGACAGAGACAGAGACAGAGACAGAGACAGAGACAGAGACAGAGACAGAGACAGAGACAGAGACAGAGACAGAGACAGAGACAGAGACAGAGATAGAGACAGGGACGGAGACAAAGACCGAGACAGAGGCAGAGACACAGACAGAGACAGAGACAGAGGCAGAAACAGAGACAGAGACAGAGACAGAGACAGAGACAGAGACAGAGACAGAGACAGAGACAGGGACAGAGACAGAGACAGAGACAGAGGCAGAGACAGAGACAGAGGCAGAGATAGAGACATAGACGGAGATAGAGACAGAGACAGAGACAGAGACGGAGACAGAGACGGAGACAAAGACCGAGACAGAGGCAGAGACACAGACAGAGACAGAGACAGAGGCAGAAACAGAGACAGAGACAGAGACAGAGACAGAGACAGAGACAGAGACAGAGACAGAGACAGAGACAGGGACAGAGACAGAGACAGAGACAGAGGCAGAGACAGAGACAGAGGCAGAGATAGAGACATAGACGGAGATAGAGACAGAGACAGAGACAGAGACGGAGACAAAGACCGAGACAGAGCCAGAGACACAGACAGAGACAGAGACAGAGACAGAGACAGAGACAGAGACAGAGACAGAGACAGAGACAGAGACACAGACAGAGACAGAGACAGAGACAGAGAGGGAGACAGATGCCGAGACAGAGACAGAGACAGAGACAGAGACAGAGACAGAGACAGAGACAGAGACAGAGACAGAGACAGAGACAGAGACAGAGACAGAGACAGAGACAGAGACAGAGACACAGACAGAGACAGAGACAGAGACAGAGAGGGAGACAGATGCCGAGACAGAGACAGACACAGAGACAGAGACAGAGACAGAGACAGAAACAGAGACAGAGACAGAGACGGAGACAGAGACAAAGACGCAGACGGAGGCAGAGACAGAGACGGCAACAGAGACAGCGTCAGAGACAGAGACAGAGGCAGAGACAGAGACAGAGACAGAGGCAGAGACAGAGACATAGACGGAGATAGAGACGGAGACAAAGACCGAGACAGAGACAGAGACGGAGACAGAGGCAGAGACAGAGCCAGGGACAGAGACGGAGACAGAGGCAGACGGAGCGACAGCGAGAGAGACAGAGACAGAAGCAGAGACAGAGACAGATACGGGGACAGAGACAGAGGCAGAGACAGAGCCAGGGACAGAGACGGAGACAGAGACAGAGGGAAAGGCAGCGAGAGAGACAGAGACAGAAACGGAGACAGAGACAGATACGGAGACAGAGACAGAGGCAGAGACAGAGACAGAGACAGAGACAGAGACGGAGACAGAGACACAGACAGAGACAGAGACAGAGACAGAGACAGAGACTGAGACAGAGACGGAGACAGAGACAGAGACAGAGACAGAGACAGAGACAGAGACAGAGACAGAGACAGAGACAGAGACAGAGACAGAGACAGAGACAGAGACAGAGACAGAGACAAAGACAGAGACAGGGACTGAGACAGAGACAGAGAGGGAGACAGAGACCGAGACAGAGACAGACACAGAGACAGAGACAGAGACAGAGACAGAGACAGAGACAGAGACAGAAACAGAGACAGAGACAGAGACGCAGACGGAGGCAGAGACAGAGACATAGACAGAGACAGCGACAGAGTCAGAGGCAGAGACTGAGACAGAGACAGAGACAGAGACAGAGACAGAGACAGAGACAGAGACAGAGACAGAGACAGAGACAGAGACAGAGACAGAGACAGAGACAGAGACAGAGACAGAGACAGAGACAGAGACAGAGACAGAGACAGAGACAGAGGCAGAGACAGAGACAGAGACAGAGACAGGGACAGGGACAGAGACAGAGACAGAGACAGAGACACAGACAGAGACAGAGACAGAGACAGAAACAGAGACAGAGACAGAGACAGAGACAGAGACAGAGACAGAGACAGAGACAGAGACAGAGACAGAGACAGAGACAGAGACAGAGACAGAGACAGAGACAGGGACAGAGACAGAGACAGAGTCAGAGACAGAGACAGAGACAGAGACAGAGACGGAGACAGAGACGGAGACAAAGACCGAGACAGAGCCAGAGACACAGACAGAGACAGAGACAGAGACAGAGACAGAGACAGAGACAGAGACAGAGACAGAGACAGAGACAGAGACAGAGACAGAGACAGAGACAGAGACAGAGACAGAGACAGAGACAGAAACAGAGACAGGGGGAGAGACAGCGTCAGAGACAGAGACAGAGGCAGAGACAGAGACAGGGACAGAGGCAGAGACAGAGACAAAGACGGAGATAGAGACAGAGACAGAGACAGAGACGGAGACAGAGACGGAGACAAAGACCGAGACAGAGACGGAGACAGAGAAATAGACAGAGACAGAGACAGAGACAGCGACAGACACAGGGAGAGGCACTGGGACAGAGACAGAGACAGAGACAGAGACAGAGACAGAGACAGAGACAGAGACAGAGACAGAGACAGAAACAGAGGCAGAGACAGAGACACAGACCGAGGAAGAGGCAGAGACAGAGACAGAGGTAGAGACAGAGACACGGACAGAGACAGAAGGGCAGGAGACAAAGTCGGAGGCAGAGGGGCAGGAGACAAAGACGGAGACAAGGTCGGAGACAAAGACGGACACAGAGACAGAGACGGAGACAGAGACAGCGTCAGAGACAGAGGCAGAGACAGAGACAGAGACAGAGACAGAGGCAGAGACAGAAACATAGACGGAGATAGAGACAGAGACAGAGACAGAGACGGAGACAGAGACGGAGACAAAGACCGAGACAGAGACAGAGACAGAGACCGATGAAGAGGCAGAGACAGAGACAGAGGGAGAGACAGAGACACGGACAGAGACAGAAGGGCAGGAGACAAAGTCGGAGGCAGAGGGGCAGGAGACAAAGACGGAGACAAGGTCGGAGACAAAGACGGACACAGAGACAGAGACGGAGAGACGGACAGAGACAGAAGGGCAGGAGACAAAGTCGGAGGCAGAGGGGCAGGAGACAAAGACGGAGACAAGGTCGGAGACAAAGACGGACACAGAGACAGAGACGGCGACAGAGACAGCGTCAGAGACAGAGACAGAGACAGAGACAGAGAAATAGACAGAGACAGAGACAGAGACAGAGACAGAGACAGAGTCAGAGACATAGACAGAGACAGAGACAGAGACAGAGACAGAGACAGAGACAGAGACAGAGACAGAGACAGAGGCAGAGACAGAGGCAGAGACAGAGACAGAGACAGAGACGGAGATAGAGACAGAGACAGAGACAGAGACGGAGACAGAGGCAGAGACAGAGCCAGAGACAGAGACAGAGACAGAGACAGAGACAGGGGGAGAGACAGCGACAGAGACAGATACAGAGACACAGACAGAGACAGAGACACAGACAGAGCCAGAGACAGAAACAGAGACGGAGACAGAGACAGAGACAGAGACGGAGACAAAGACCGAGACAGTGACCGAGACGGAGACAGAGGCAGAGACAGAGCCAGGGACAGGGACGGAGTCAGAGACAGAGGGAGAGACAGCGACAGAGACAGAGACAGAGACAGAGGCAGAGGCAGAGGCAGAGACAGAGACAGAGACAGAGACAGAGACAGAGACAGAGACAGAGACAGAGACAGAGACAGAGACAGAGACAGAGACAGAGACAGAGACAGAGACAGAGACAGAGACAGAGGCAGAGACAGAGACACAGACCGAGGAAGAGACAGCGACAGAGACAGAGACAAAGACAGGGACAGAGACAGAGACGGAGACAAAGACAGAGAGAGAGACAGAGATAGAGACAGAGACAGTGACAGAGACAGAGACAGAGACAGAGACAGAGACAGAGACAGAGACAGAGACAGAGACAGAGACAGAGACAGGGACAGAGCCCGAGATAGAGACAGAGACAGAGACGGAGACAGAGACAGAGGCTGCGACAGAGACGGAGACAGAGACCGAGACAGAGGCAGAGACACAGACAGAGACAGAGACAGAGGCAGAGGAAGAGACAGAGAAAGAGACAGAGACAGAGACGGAGACAGAGACAGAGACAGAGACAGAGATAGAGACAGAGACAGAGACAGAGACAGAGACAGAGACAGAGACAGAGGCAGAGACGGAGATAGAGACAGAGACAGAGTCAGAGACGGAGACAGAGGCAGAGAGAGAGCCACGGACAGAGACAGGGACAGAGACAGAGGGAGAAACAGCGACAGAGACAGAGACAGAGACAGAGGCAGAGACAGAGACACAGGCAGAGACAGAAACAGAGACAGAGACAGATACGGGGACAGAGGCAGAGGCAGAGACAGAGACAGAGACAGAGACGGAGACAGAGGCAGAGACAGAGACGGAGTCAGAGACAGAGACACAGACATAGACAGATACAGAGACAGAGACAGAGACAGAGACCGAGACAGAGACGGAGACAGAGACGGAGACAGAGGCAGAGACAGCGGCAGAAACGGAGACGGAGACGGAGACAGGGACACAGACAGAGACAGAGACAGAGACAGAGACAGAGGCAGAGACATAGACAGAGACAGAGACAGAGACAGAGATAGAGACAGAGACAGAGACAGAGGCAGAGACAGAGACAGAGACAGAGACAGAGACAGAGACAGAGACAGAGACAGAGACGGAGACAGAGGCAGAGACAGAGCCAGAGACAGAGACAGAGACAGAGACAGAGACAGGGGGAGAGACAGCGACAGAGACAGATACAGAGACACAGACAGAGACAGAGACACAGACAGAGCCAGAGACAGAAACAGAGACGGAGACAGAGACAGAGACAGAGACGGAGACAAAGACCGATACACTGACCGAGACGTAGACAGAGGCAGAGACAGAGCCAGGGACAGGGACGGAGTCAGAGACAGAGGGAGAGACAGCGACAGAGACAGAGACAGAGACAGAGGCAGAGGCAGAGGCAGAGACAGAGACAGAGACAGAGACAGAGACAGAGACAGAGACAGAGACAGAGACAGAGACAGAGACGGAGATAGAGACAGAGGGAGAGACAGCGACAGAGACAGAGACAGAGATAGCGGCAGAGACAGAGACAGAGGCAGCGACAGAGACAGAGACAGAGACAGAGACAGAGACAGAGACAGAGACAGAGACAGAGACAGAGACAGAGACATAGACGGAGATAGAGACAGAGACAGAGACGGAGACGGAGACAGAGACGGAGACAAAGACCGAGACGGAGACAGAGACGCAGACAGAGGCAGAGACAGAGACAGAGACAGAGACGGAGATAGAGACAGAGACAGAGACAGAGACGGATACGGAGGCAGAGACAGCGACAGAGACAGAGACAGAGACAGAGAAGGAGACAGAGGCAGAGACAGAGACAGAGGCAGAGACAGAGACAGAGACAGAGACAGAGACAGAGACAGAGACAGAGACAGAGACAGAGACAGAGACAGAGACAGAGACAGAGACAGAGACAGAGACAGAGACAGAGACAGAGACAGAGACAGAGACAAAGACCGAGACGGAGACAGAGACAGAGACACAGACAGAGACAGAGACAGAGACAGAGACAGAGACAGAGACAGAGACAGAGACAGAGACAGAGGCAGAGACAGAAACAGAGACAGAGACAGAGAGAAACAGAGACAGAGACAGAGACAGAGACAGAGACAGAGACAGAGACAGAGACAGAGACAGAGACAGAGACAGAGACAGAGACAGAGACAGAGACAGAGACAGAGACAGAGACAGAGACAGAGACAGAGACAGAGACAGAGACAGAGACAGAGACAGAGACAGAGACAGAGACAGAGACAGATACAGAGGCAGAGACAGAGAGAGAGACAGAGACAGAGACAGAGACAGAGACAGAGACAGAGACAGAGACGGAGACAAAGACAGAGACAGAGCCAGGGACAGAGACGGAGACAGAGACAGAGGCTGCGACAGAGACGGAGACAGAGACAGAGACAGAGGCAGAGTCTCACACAGAGACAGAGACAGAGACAGAGACAGAGACAGAGACAGAGACAGAGACGGAGGCAGAGACAGAGACTGGGACAGAGACGGAGACAGCGAAATAGACAGAGACAGAGACAGAGACAGTGACAGACACAGGGAGAGGCACTGGGACAGAGACAGAGACAGAGACAGAGACAGAGACAGAGACAGAGACAGAGACAGAGACAGAGACAGAGACAGAGACAGAGACAGAGACAGAGACAGAGACGGAGACAGAGACAGAGACAGAGGCAGAGTCTCAGACAGAGACAGAGACAGAGACAGAGACAGAGACAGAGACAGAGACAGAGACAGAGACAGAGACAGAGACAGAGACAGAGACAGAGACGGAGACAGAGACAGAGACAGAGACAGAGACAGAGACAGAGACAGAGACAGAGACAGAGACAGAGACAGAGACAGACACAGAGACAGAGACAGAGACAGAGACAGAGATAGAGACAGAGACAGTGACAGAGACAGAGACAGAGACAGAGACAGAGACAGAGACAGAGACAGAGACAGAGACAGAGACTGAGACAAAGACAGAGACAGAGCCAGGAACAGAGACGGAGACAGAGACAGAGGCAGAGGAAGAGACAGAGAAAGAGACAGAGACAGAGACAGAGACGGAGACAGAGACAGAGACAGAGACAGAGATAGAGACAGAGACAGAGACAGAGGCAGAGACAGAGGCAGAGACGGAGATAGAGACAGAGACAGAGTCAGAGACGGAGACAGAGGCAGAGAGAGAGCCAGGGACAGAGACAGAGACAGAGACAGAGACAGAGACGGAGACAAAGACAGAGACAGAGCCAGGAACAGAGACAGAGACGGAGACAAAGACAGAGACAGAGCCAGGAACAGAGACGGAGACAGAGACAGAGGCAGAGGAAGAGACAGAGAAAGAGACAGAGACAGAGACAGAGACGGAGACAGAGACAGAGACAGAGACAGAGATAGAGACAGAGACAGAGACAGAGACAGAGACAGAGGCAGAGACGGAGATAGAGACAGAGACAGAGTCAGAGACGGAGACAGAGGCAGAGAGAGAGCCAGGGACAGAGACAGAGGGAGAAACAGCGACAGAGACAGAGACAGAGACAGAGACAGAGACAGAGACAGAGACATAGACATAGACAGAGACAGAGACAGAGACAGAGACAGAGGCAGAGTCTCAGACAGAGACAGAGACAGAGACAGAGACGGAGACAGAGGCAGAGACTGGGACAGAGACGGAGACAGCGAAATAGACAGAGACAGAGACGGAGACAGCGAAATAGACAGAGACAGAGACAGAGACAGAGACAGCGACAGAGACAGAGACAGAGACAGAGACAGAGACAGAGACAGAGACAGAGACAGAGACAGAGACAGAGACAGAGACAGAGACAGAGGCAGAGTCTCACACAGAGACAGAGACAGAGACAGAGACAGAGACAGAGACAGAGACGGAGACAGAGACAGAGACTGGGACAGAGACGGAGACAGCGAAATAGACAGAGACAGAGACGGAGACAGCGAAATAGACAGAGACAGAGACAGAGACAGTGACAGACACAGGGAGAGGCACTCGGACAGAGACAGAGACAGAGACATAGACGGAGATAGAGACAGAGACAGAAACAGAGACGGAGACAGAGACAGAGACAAAGACCGAGACAGAGCCGGAGACAGAGAAATAGACAGAGACAGAGACAGAGACAGCGACAGACACAGGGAGAGGCACTGAGACAGAGACAGAGACAGAGACAGAGACAGAGACAGAGACAGAGACAGAGACAGAGACAGAGACAGAGACAGAGACAGAGACAGAGACGGAGACGGAGACAGAGACGGAGACAGAGGCAGAGACAGAGCCAGGGACAGAGACGGAGACAGAATCAGAGGCAGCGACAGCGAGAGAGACAGAGACAGAAGCAGAGACAAAGACAGATACGGGGACAGAGACAGAGGCAGAGACAGAGACAGAGACAGAGACAGAGACAGAGACGGAGACAGAGACAGAGACAGAGACTGAGACAGAGACAGAGACAGCGGCAGAGACAGAGACGGAGACAGAGACAGAGACACAGACAGAGACAGAGACAGAGACAGAGACAGAGGCTGCGACAGAGACGGAGACAGAGACCGAGACAGAGGCAGAGACACAGACAGAGACAGAGACAGAGGCAGAGGAAGAGACAGAGAAAGAGACAGAGACAGAGACAGATACAGAGACAGAGACAGAGACAGAGACCGAGACAGAGACGGAGACAAAGACCGAGACAGAGACAGAGACGGAGACAGAGGCAGAGACAGCGGCAGAGACGGAGACGGAGACGGAGACAGGGACACAGACAGAGACAGAGACAGAGACAGAGACAGAGGCAGAGACATAGACAGAGACAGAGACAGAGACAGAGACAGAGACAGAGACAGAGACAGAGACAGAGACAGAGACAGAGGCAGAGACAGAGACAGAGACAGAGACAGAGACGGAGATAGAGACAGAGACAGAGACAGAGACGGAGACAGAGGCAGAGACAGAGCCAGAGACAGAGACAGAGACAGAGACAGAGACAGGGGGAGAGACAGCGACAGAGACAGATACAGAGACACAGACAGAGACAGAGACACAGACAGAGCCAGAGACAGAAACAGAGACGGAGACAGAGACAGAGTCAGAGACGGAGACAAAGACCGAGACAGTGACCGAGACGGAGACAGAGGCAGAGACAGAGCCAGGGACAGGGACGGAGTCAGAGACAGAGGGAGAGACAGCGACAGAGACAGAGACAGAGACAGAGGCAGAGGCAGAGGCAGAGACAGAGACAGAGACAGAGACAGAGACAGAGACAGTGACAGAGACAGAGACAGAGACAGAGAAAGAGACAGAGACGGAGATAGAGACAGAGGGAGAGACAGCGACAGAGACAGAGACAGAGATAGCGGCAGAGACAGAGACAGAGGCAGAGACAGAGACAGAGACAGAGACAGAGACAGAGACAGAGACAGAGACAGAGACAGAGACAGAGACAGAGACAGAGACAGAGACAGAGACATAGACGGAGATAGAGACAGAGACAGAGACGGAGACGGAGACAGAGACGGAGACAAAGACCGAGACGGAGACAGAGACGCAGACAGAGGCAGAGACAGAGACAGAGACAGAGACGGAGATAGAGACAGAGACAGAGACAGAGACGGATACGGAGGCAGAGACAGCGACAGAGACAGAGACAGAGACAGAGACGGAGACAGAGGCAGAGACAGAGACAGAGGCAGAGGCAGAGACAGAGACAGAGACAAAGACCGAGACAGAGACAGAGACGGAGACAGAGGCAGAGACAGCGGCAGAGACGGAGACGGAGACGGAGACAGGGACACAGACAGAGACAGAGACAGAGACAGAGACAGAGACAGAGGCAGAGACATAGACAGAGACAGAGACAGAGACAGAGACAGAGACAGAGACAGAGGCAGAGACAGAGACAGAGACAGAGACAGAGACGGAGATAGAGACAGAGACAGAGACAGAGACGGAGACAGAGGCAGAGACAGAGCCAGAGACAGAGACAGAGACAGAGACAGAGACAGGGGGAGAGACAGCGACAGAGACAGATACAGAGACACAGACAGAGACAGAGACACAGACAGAGCCAGAGACAGAAAGAGAGACGGAGACAGAGACAGAGACAGGGACGGAGACAAAGACCGAGACAGTGACCGAGACGGAGACAGAGGCAGAGACAGAGCCAGGGACAGGGACGGAGTCAGAGACAGAGGGAGAGACAGCGACAGAGACAGAGACAGAGACAGAGGCAGAGGCAGAGGCAGAGACAGAGACAGAGACAGAGACAGAGACAGAGACAGAGACAGAGACAGAGACAGAGACAGAGACAGAGACAGAGAAAGAGACAGAGACGGAGATAGAGACAGAGGGAGAGACAGCGACAGAGACAGAGACAGAGATAGCGGCAGAGACAGAGACAGAGGCAGAGACAGAGACAGAGACAGAGACAGAGACAGAGACAGAGACAGAGACAGAGACAGAGACAGAGACAGAGACATAGACGGAGATAGAGACAGAGACAGAGACGAAGACGGAGACAGAGACGGAGACAAAGACCGAGACGGAGACAGAGACGCAGACAGAGGCAGAGACAGAGACAGAGACAGAGACGGAGATAGAGACAGAGACAGAGACAGAGACGGATACGGAGGCAGAGACAGCGACAGAGACAGAGACAGAGACAGAGACAGAGACGGAGACAGAGGCAGAGACAGAGACAGAGGCAGAGGCAGAGACAGAGACAGAGACAGAGACAGAGACAGAGACAGAGACAGAGACAGAGACAGAGACAGAGACAGACACAGAGACAGAGACAGAGACAGAGACAGAGACAGAGACAGAGACAAAGACCGAGACGGAGACGGAGACAGCGAAATAGACAGAGACAGAGACGGAGACAGCGAAATAGACAGAGACAGAGACAGAGACAGAGACAGAGACAGAGACGGAGACAGAGACAGAGACAGAGACAGAGACAGAGACAGAGACAGAGACAGAGACAGAGACAGAGACAGAGACAGAGACAGAGACAGAGACGGAGACAGAGACAGAGACAGAGGCAGAGTCTCTCACAGAGACAGAGACAGAGACAGAGACAGAGACAGAGGCAGAGACGGAGGCAGAGACAGAGCCAGAGACAGAGACAGAGACAGAGACAGAGACAGGGGGAGAGACAGCGACAGAGACAGATACAGAGACACAGACAGAGACAGAGACACAGACAGAGCCAGAGACAGAAACAGAGACGGAGACAGAGACAGAGACAGGGACGGAGACAAAGACCGAGACAGTGACCGAGACGGAGACAGAGGCAGAGACAGAGCCAGGGACAGGGACGGAGTCAGAGACAGAGGGAGAGACAGCGACAGAGACAGAGACAGAGACAGAGACAGAGACAGAGACAGAGACAGAGACAGAGACAGAGACAGAGACAGAGACAGAGACAGAGACAGAGACAGAGACAGAGACAGAGACAGAGACAGAGACAGAGACAGAGACAGAGACAGAGACAGAGACGGAGACAGAGACAGAGACAGAGACAGAGACAGAGACAGAGACAGAGACAGAGACAGAGACAGAGACAGAGACGGAGACAGAGACAGAGACAGAGGCAGAGTCTCTCACAGAGACAGAGACAGAGACAGAGACAGAGACAGAGGCAGAGACGGAGGCAGAGACAGAGACTGGGACAGAGACGGAGACAGCGAAATAGACAGAGACAGAGACAGAGACAGTGACAGACACAGGGAGAGGCACTGGGACAGAGACAGAGACAGAGACAGAGACAGAGACAGAGACAGAGACAGAGACAGAGACAGAGACAGAGACAGAGACAGAGACGGAGACAGAGACAGAGACAGAGGCAGAGTCTCAGACAGAGACAGAGACAGAGACAGAGTCAGAGACAGAGACAGAGACTGAGACAGAGACAGAGACAGAGACGGAGACAGAGACAGAGACAGACACAGAGACAGAGACAGAGACAGACACAGAGACAGAGACAGAGACAGAGACAGAGATAGAGACAGAGACAGTGACAGAGACAGAGACAGAGACAGAGACAGAGACAGAGACAGAGACAGCGACAGAGACAGAGACAGAGACAGAGACAGAGACGGAGACAAAGACAGAGACAGAGCCAGGAACAGAGACGGAGACAGAGACAGAGGCAGAGGAAGAGACAGAGAAAGAGACAGAGACAGAGACGGAGACAGAGACAGAGACAGAGACAGAGACAGAGATAGAGACAGAGACAGAGACAGAGACAGAGACAGAGGCAGAGACGGAGATAGAGACAGAGACAGAGTCAGAGACGGAGACAGAGGCAGAGAGAGAGCCAGGGACAGAGACAGGGACAGAGACAGAGGGAGAAACAGCGACAGAGACAGAGACAGAGACAGAGACAGAGACAGAGACAGAGACAGAGACAGAGACATAGACAGAGACAGAGACAGAGACAGAGACAGAGGCAGAGTCTCAGACAGAGACAGAGACAGAGACAGAGACAGAGACAGAGACAGAGACGGAGACAGAGACAGAGACTGGGACAGAGACGGAGACAGCGAAATAGACAGAGACAGAGACGGAGACAGCGAAATAGACAGAGACAGAGACAGAGACAGTGACAGACACAGGGAGAGGCACTCGGACAGAGACAGAGACAGAGACATAGACGGAGATAGAGACAGAGACAGGAACAGAGACGGAGACAGAGACAGAGACAAAGACCGAGACAGAGCCGGAGACAGAGAAATAGACAGAGACAGAGACAGAGACAGCGACAGACACAGGGAGAGGCACTGAGACAGAGGCAGAGACAGAGACAGAGACAGAGACAGAGACAGAGACAGAGACAGAGACAGAGACAGAGACGGAGACGGAGACAGAGACGGAGACAGAGGCAGAGACAGAGCCAGGGACAGAGACGGAGACAGAATCAGAGGGAGCGACAGCGAGAGAGACAGAGACAGAAGCAGAGACAAAGACAGATACGGGGACAGAGACAGAGGCAGAGACAGAGACAGAGACAGAGACAGAGACAGAGACGGAGACAGAGGCAGAGAGAGAGCCAGGGACAGAGACAGGGACAGAGACAGAGGGAGAAACAGCGACAGAGACAGAGACAGAGACAGAGACAGAGACAGAGACAGAGACAGAGACAGAGACATAGACAGAGACAGAGACAGAGACAGAGACAGAGACAGAGGCAGAGTCTCAGACAGAGACAGAGACAGAGACAGAGACAGAGACAGAGACAGAGACGGAGACAGAGACAGAGACTGGGACAGAGACGGAGACAGCGAAATAGACAGAGACAGAGACGGAGACAGCGAAATAGACAGAGACAGAGACAGAGACAGTGACAGACACAGGGAGAGGCACTCGGACAGAGACAGAGACAGAGACATAGACGGAGATAGAGACAGAGACAGAAACAGAGACGGAGACAGAGACAGAGACAAAGACCGAGACAGAGCCGGAGACAGAGAAATAGACAGAGACAGAGACAGAGACAGCGACAGACACAGGGAGAGGCACTGAGACAGAGGCAGAGACAGAGACAGAGACAGAGACAGAGACAGAGACAGAGACAGAGACAGAGACAGAGACGGAGACGGAGACAGAGACGGAGACAGAGGCAGAGACAGAGCCAGGGACAGAGACGGAGACAGAATCAGAGGGAGCGACAGCGAGAGAGACAGAGACAGAAGCAGAGACAAAGACAGATACGGGGACAGAGACAGAGGCAGAGACAGAGACAGAGACAGAGACAGAGACAGAGACGGAGACAGAGACAGAGACAGAGACTGAGACAGAGACAGAGACAGCGGCAGAGACAGACAGAGACAGAGACAGAGACAGAGACAGAGACAGAGGCTGCGACAGAGACGGAGACAGAGACCGAGACAGAGGCAGAGACACAGACAGAGACAGAGACAGAGGCAGAGGAAGAGACAGAGAAAGAGACAGAGACAGAGACGGAGACAGAGACAGAGACGCAGACGGAGGCAGAGACAGAGATATAGACAGAGACAGCGACAGAGTCAGAGGCAGAGACTGAGACAGAGACAGAGACGGAGACAGAGACAGAGACAGAGACAGAGACAGAGACTGAGACAGAGACAGAGACGGAGACAGAGACAGAGACAGAGACAGAGACAGAGACTGAGACAGAGACAGAGACAGAGGCAGAGGCAGAGACAGAGACAGAGACAGAGACGGAGATAGAGACAGAGACAGAGACAGAGACGGAGACAGAGGCAGAGTCAGAGCCAGAGACAGAGACAGAGACAGAGACAGAGACAGAGACGGAGACAGAGACAGAGACTGGGACAGAGACGGAGACAGCGAAATAGACAGAGACAGAGACGGAGACAGCGAAATAGACAGAGACAGAGACAGAGACAGTGACAGACACAGGGAGAGGCACTCGGACAGAGACAGAGACAGAGACATAGACGGAGATAGAGACAGAGACAGAAACAGAGACGGAGACAGAGACAGAGACAAAGACCGAGACAGAGCCGGAGACAGAGAAATAGACAGAGACAGAGACAGAGACAGCGACAGACACAGGGAGAGGCACTGAGACAGAGGCAGAGACAGAGACAGAGACAGAGACAGAGACAGAGACAGAGACAGAGACAGAGACAGAGACGGAGACGGAGACAGAGACGGAGACAGAGGCAGAGACAGAGCCAGGGACAGAGACGGAGACAGAATCAGAGGGAGCGACAGCGAGAGAGACAGAGACAGAAGCAGAGACAAAGACAGATACGGGGACAGAGACAGAGGCAGAGACAGAGACAGAGACAGAGACAGAGACAGAGACGGAGACAGAGACAGAGACAGAGACTGAGACAGAGACAGAGACAGCGGCAGAGACAGACAGAGACAGAGACAGAGACAGAGACAGAGACAGAGACAGAGGCTGCGACAGAGACGGAGACAGAGACCGAGACAGAGGCAGAGACACAGACAGAGACAGAGACAGAGGCAGAGGAAGAGACAGAGAAAGAGACAGAGACAGAGACGGAGACAGAGACAGAGACGCAGACGGAGGCAGAGACAGAGACATAGACAGAGACAGCGACAGAGTCAGAGGCAGAGACTGAGACAGAGACAGAGACGGAGACAGAGACAGAGACAGAGACAGAGACAGAGACTGAGACAGAGACAGAGACGGAGACAGAGACAGAGACAGAGACAGAGACAGAGACTGAGACAGAGACAGAGACAGAGGCAGAGGCAGAGACAGAGACAGAGACAGAGACGGAGATAGAGACAGAGACAGAGACAGAGACGGAGACAGAGGCAGAGTCAGAGCCAGAGACAGAGACAGAGACAGAGACAGAGACAGGGGGAGAGACGGCGACAGAGACAGAGACAGAGACAGAGACAGAGACAGAGACACAGACAGAGACAGAGACAGAGACAGAGACAGAGACAGAGACAGAGACAGAGGCAGAGACAGAGACAGAGACAGAGGCAGAGACAGAGGCAGAGACAGAGACAGAGACAGAGACGGAGACAGAGGCAGAGACAGAGACGGAGTCGGAGACGGAGTCAGAGACAGAGACACAGACATAGACAGATACAGAGACAGAGACAGAGACAGAGACCGAGACAGAGACGGAGACAAAGACCGAGACAGAGACAGAGACGGAGACAGAGGCAGAGACAGCGGCAGAGACGGAGACGGAGACGGAGACAGGGACACAGACAGAGACAGAGACAGAGACAGAGACAGAGGCAGAGACATAGACAGAGACAGAGACAGAGACAGAGACAGAGACAGAGACAGAGACAGAGACAGAGGCAGAGACAGAGACAGAGACAGAGACGGAGATAGAGACAGAGACAGAGACAGAGACGGAGACAGAGGCAGAGACAGAGCCAGAGACAGAGACAGAGACAGAGACAGAGACAGGGGGAGAGACAGCGACAGAGACAGATACAGAGACACAGACAGAGACAGAGACACAGACAGAGCCAGAGACAGAAACAGAGACGGAGACAGAGACAGAGACAGAGCCAGAGACACAGACAGAGACAGAGACAGAGACAGAGACAGAGACAGAGACAGAGACAGAGACACAGACAGAGACAGAGACAGAGACAGAGAGGGAGACAGATGCCGAGACAGAGACAGAGACAGAGACAGAGAAAGAGACAGAGACAGAGACAGAGACAGAGACAGAGACAGAGACAGAGACAGAGACAGAGACAGAGACAGAGACAGAGACAGAGACAGAGACACAGACAGAGACAGAGACAGAGACAGAGAGGGAGACAGATGCCGAGACAGAGACAGACACAGAGACAGAGACAGAGACAGAGACAGAAACAGAGACAGAGACAGAGACGGAGACAGAGACAAAGACGCAGACGGAGGCAGAGACAGAGACGGCGACAGAGACAGCGTCAGAGACAGAGACAGAGGCAGAGACAGAGACAGAGACAGAGGCAGAGACAGAGACATAGACGGAGATAGAGACGGAGACAAAGACCGAGACAGAGACAGAGACGGAGACAGAGGCAGAGACAGAGCCAGGGACAGAGACGGAGACAGAGGCAGACGGAGCGACAGCGAGAGAGACAGAGACAGAAGCAGAGACAGAGACAGATACGGGGACAGAGACAGAGGCAGAGACAGAGCCAGGGACAGAGACGGAGACAGAGACAGAGGGAAAGGCAGCGAGAGAGACAGAGACAGAAACGGAGACAGAGACAGATACGGAGACAGAGACAGAGGCAGAGACAGAGACAGAGACAGAGACAGAGACGGAGACAGAGACAGAGACAGAGACAGAGACAGAGACAGAGACAGAGACTGAGACAGAGACAGAGACAGAGACAGAGACAGAGACAGAGACAGAGACAGAGACAGAGACAGAGACAGAGACAGAGACAGAGACAGAGACAGAGACAGAGACAAAGACAGAGACAGGGACAGAGACAGAGACAGAGAGGGAGACAGAGACCGAGACAGAGACAGACACAGAGACAGAGACAGAGACAGAGACAGAGACAGAGACAGAAAGAGAGACAGAGACAGAGACGCAGACGGAGGCAGAGACAGAGACATAGACAGAGACAGCGACAGAGTCAGAGGCAGAGACTGAGACAGAGACAGAGACAGAGACAGAGACAGAGACAGAGACAGAGACAGAGACAGAGACAGAGACAGAGACAGAGACAGAGACAGAGACAGAGACAGAGACAGAGACAGAGACAGAGACAGAGACAGAGACAGAGACAGAGGCAGAGACAGAGACAGAGACAGAGACAGGGACAGGGACAGAGACAGAGACAGAGACAGAGACACAGACAGAGACAGAGACAGAGACAGAAACAGAGACAGAGACAGAGACAGAGACAGAGACAGAGACAGAGACAGAGACAGAGACAGAGACAGAGACAGAGACAGAGACAGAGACAGGGACAGAGACAGAGACAGAGTCAGAGACAGAGACAGAGACAGAGACAGAGACGGAGACAGAGACGGAGACAAAGACCGAGACAGAGCCAGAGACACAGACAGAGACAGAGACAGAGACAGAGACAGAGACAGAGACAGAGACAGAGACAGAGACAGAGACAGAGACAGAGACAGAGACAGAGACAGAGACAGAGACAGAGACAGAGACAGAGACAGAGACAGAGACAGAGACAGAGACAGAGACAGAGACAGAGACAGAGACAGAGACAGAGACAGAGACAGAGACAGAGACAGAGACAGAGACAGAGACAGAGACAGAGACAGAGACAGAAACAGAGACAGGGGGAGAGACAGCGTCAGAGACAGAGACAGAGGCAGAGACAGAGACAGGGACAGAGGCAGAGACAGAGACAAAGACGGAGATAGAGACAGAGACAGAGACAGAGACGGAGACAGAGACGGAGACAAAGACCGAGACAGAGACGGAGACAGAGAAATAGACAGAGACAGAGACAGAGACAGCGACAGACACAGGGAGAGGCACTGGGACAGAGACAGAGACAGAGACAGAGACAGAGACAGAGACAGAGACAGAGACAGAGACAGAGACAGAGACAGAAACAGAGGCAGAGACAGAGACACAGACCGAGGAAGAGGCAGAGACAGAGACAGAGGTAGAGACAGAGACACGGACAGAGACAGAAGGGCAGGAGACAAAGTCGGAGGCAGAGGGGCAGGAGACAAAGACGGAGACAAGGTCGGAGACAAAGACGGACACAGAGACAGAGACGGAGACAGAGACAGCGTCAGAGACAGAGGCAGAGACAGAGACAGAGACAGAGACAGAGGCAGAGACAGAAACATAGACGGAGATAGAGACAGAGACAGAGACAGAGACGGAGACAGAGACGGAGACAAAGACCGAGACAGAGACAGAGACAGAGACAGAGACAGAGACGGAGACAGAGGCAGAGACAGAGACGGAGTCAGAGACAGAGACACAGACATAGACAGATACAGAGACAGAGACAGAGACAGAGACCGAGACAGAGACGGAGACAAAGACCGAGACAGAGACAGAGACGGAGACAGAGGCAGAGACAGCGGCAGAGACGGAGACGGAGACGGAGACAGGGACACAGACAGAGACAGGGACAGAGACAGAGACAGAGACAGAGGCAGAGACATAGACAGAGACAGAGACAGAGACAGAGATAGAGACAGAGACAGAGACAGAGGCAGAGACAGAGACAGAGACAGAGACAGAGACGGAGATAGAGACAGAGACAGAGACGGAGACGGAGACGGAGACAGGGACACAGACAGAGACAGAGACAGAGACAGAGACAGAGGCAGAGACATAGACAGAGACAGAGACAGAGACAGAGATAGAGACAGAGACAGAGACAGAGGCAGAGACAGAGACAGAGACAGAGACAGAGACGGAGATAGAGACAGAGACAGAGACAGAGACAGAGACGGAGACAGAGGCAGAGACAGAGCCAGAGACAGAGACAGAGACAGAGACAGAGACAGGGGGAGAGACAGCGACAGAGACAGATACAGAGACACAGACAGAGACAGAGACACAGACAGAGCCAGAGACAGAAACAGAGACGGAGACGGAGACAGAGACAGAGACAGAGACGGAGACAAAGACCGATACACTGACCGAGACGTAGACAGAGGCAGAGACAGAGCCAGGGACAGGGACGGAGTCAGAGACAGAGGGAGAGACAGCGACAGAGACAGAGACAGAGACAGAGGCAGAGGCAGAGGCAGAGACAGAGACAGAGACAGAGACAGAGACAGAGACAGAGACAGAGACAGAGAAAGAGACAGAGACGGAGATAGAGACAGAGGGAGAGACAGCGACAGAGACAGAGACAGAGATAGCGGCAGAGACAGAGACAGAGGCAGCGACAGAGACAGAGACAGAGACAGAGACAGAGACAGAGACAGAGACAGAGACAGAGACAGAGACAGAGACATAGACGGAGATAGAGACAGAGACAGAGACGGAGACGGAGACAAAGACCGAGACGGAGACAGAGACGCAGACAGAGGCAGAGACAGAGACAGAGACAGAGACGGAGATAGAGACAGAGACAGAGACAGAGACGGATACGGAAGCAGAGACAGCGACAGAGACAGAGACAGAGACAGAGAAGGAGACAGAGGCAGAGACAGAGACAGAGGCAGAGACAGAGACAGAGACAGAGACAGAGACAGAGACAGAGACAGAGACAGAGACAGAGACAGAGACAGAGACAGAGACAGAGACAGAGACAGAGACAGAGACAGAGACAGAGACAAAGACCGAGACGGAGACAGAGACAGAGACACAGACAGAGACAGAGACAGAGGCAGAGACAGAGACAGAGACAGAGACAGAGACAGAGACAGAGACAGAGGCAGAGACAGAAACAGAGACAGAGACAGAGAGAAACAGAGACAGAGACAGAGACAGAGACAGAGACAGAGACAGAGACAGAGACAGAGACAGAGACAGAGACAGAGACAGAGACAGAGACAGAGACAGAGACAGAGACAGAGACAGAGACAGAGACAGAGACAGATACAGAGGCAGAGACAGAGAGAGAGACAGAGACAGAGACAGAGACAGAGACAGAGACAGAGACAGAGACGGAGACAAAGACAGAGACAGAGCCAGGGACAGAGACGGAGACAGAGACAGAGGCTGCGACAGAGACGGAGACAGAGACAGAGACAGAGGCAGAGTCTCACACAGAGACAGAGACAGAGACAGAGACAGAGACAGAGACAGAGACGGAGGCAGAGACAGAGACTGGGACAGAGACGGAGACAGCGAAATAGACAGAGACAGAGACAGAGACAGTGACAGACACAGGGAGAGGCACTGGGACAGAGACAGAGACAGAGACAGAGACAGAGACAGAGACAGAGACAGAGACAGAGACAGAGACAGAGACAGAGACAGAGACAGAGACAGAGACAGAGACAGAGACGGAGACAGAGACAGAGACAGAGGCAGAGTCTCAGACAGAGACAGAGACAGAGACAGAGACAGAGACAGAGACAGAGACAGAGACAGAGACAGAGACGGAGACAGAGACAGAGACAGAGACAGAGACAGAGACAGAGACAGAGACAGAGACAGAGACAGAGACAGAGACAGACACAGAGACAGAGACAGAGACAGAGACAGAGATAGAGACAGAGACAGTGACAGAGACAGAGACAGAGACAGAGACAGAGACAGAGACAGAGACAGAGACAGAGACGGAGACAAAGACAGAGACAGAGCCAGGAACAGAGACGGAGACAGAGACAGAGGCAGAGGAAGAGACAGAGAAAGAGACAGAGACAGAGACAGAGACGGAGACAGAGACAGAGACAGAGACAGAGACAGAGACAGAGACAGAGACAGAGACAGAGACAGACACAGAGACAGAGACAGAGACAGAGACAGAGATAGAGACAGAGACAGTGACAGAGACAGAGACAGAGACAGAGACAGAGACAGAGACAGAGACAGAGACAGAGACGGAGACAAAGACAGAGACAGAGCCAGGAACAGAGACGGAGACAGAGACAGAGGCAGAGGAAGAGACAGAGAAAGAGACAGAGACAGAGACAGAGACGGAGACAGAGACAGAGACAGAGACAGAGATAGAGACAGAGACAGAGACAGAGGCAGAGACAGAGGCAGAGACGGAGATAGAGACAGAGACAGAGTCAGAGACGGAGACAGAGGCAGAGAGAGAGCCAGGGACAGAGACAGAGACAGAGACAGAGACAGAGACGGAGACAAAGACAGAGACAGAGCCAGGAACAGAGACAGAGACGGAGACAAAGACAGAGACAGAGCCAGGAACAGAGACGGAGACAGAGACAGAGGCAGAGGAAGAGACAGAGAAAGAGACAGAGACAGAGACGGAGACAGAGACAGAGACAGAGACAGAGATAGAGACAGAGACAGAGACAGAGACAGAGGCAGAGACGGAGATAGAGACAGAGACAGAGTCAGAGACGGAGACAGAGGCAGAGAGAGAGCCAGGGACAGAGACAGAGGGAGAAACAGCGACAGAGACAGAGACAGAGACAGAGACAGAGACAGAGACAGAGACAGAGACATAGACTGGGACAGAGACGGAGACAGCGAAATAGACAGAGACAGAGACGGAGACAGCGAAATAGACAGAGACAGAGACAGAGACAGAGACAGAGACAGAGACAGAGACAGAGACAGAGACAGAGACAGTGACAGACACAGGGAGAGGCACTCGGACAGAGACAGAGACAGAGACATAGACGGAGATAGAGACAGAGACAGAAACAGAGACGGAGACAGAGACAGAGACAAAGACCGAGACAGAGCCGG
>CAMAOD020000197.1:0-112500 GCA_945859595.2 Megachile willughbiella | reverse complement strand
ACAGAGACAGAGACAGAGACAGAGACAGAGACAGAGACAGAGACAGAGACAGAGACAGACACAGAGACAGAGACAGAGACAGAGACAGAGACAGAGACAAAGACCGAGACGGAGACAGAGACAGAGACACAGACAGAGACAGAGACAGAGACAGAGACAGAGACAGAGACAGAGACGGAGACAGAGACAGAGACAGAGACAGAGACAGAGACAGAGACAGAGACAGAGACAGAGACAGAGACAGAGACAGAGACAGAGACAGAGACAGAGACAGAGACAGAGACAGAGACAGAGACAGAGACAGAGACAGAGACAGAGACGGAGACAGAGACAGAGACAGAGGCAGAGTCTCTCACAGAGACAGAGACAGAGACAGAGACAGAGACAGAGGCAGAGACGGAGGCAGAGACAGAGACTGGGACAGAGACGGAGACAGCGAAATAGACAGAGACAGAGACAGAGACAGTGACAGACACAGGGAGAGGCACTGGGACAGAGACAGAGACAGAGACAGAGACAGAGACAGAGACAGAGACAGAGACAGAGGCAGAGACAGAGACGGAGACAGAGACAGAGACAGAGGCAGAGTCTCAGACAGAGACAGAGACAGAGACAGAGTCAGAGACAGAGACAGAGACTGAGACAGAGACAGAGACAGAGACAGAGACGGAGACAGAGACAGAGACAGACACAGAGACAGAGACAGAGACAGACACAGAGACAGAGACAGAGACAGAGACAGAGATAGAGACAGAGACAGTGACAGAGAC
The DNA here is from genome assembly GCA_945859595.2 of Megachile willughbiella. Taxonomy (NCBI): domain Eukaryota; kingdom Metazoa; phylum Arthropoda; class Insecta; order Hymenoptera; family Megachilidae; genus Megachile; species Megachile willughbiella. The sequence goes on along the minus strand of CAMAOD020000197.1, from coordinate 111,730 downwards.
AGAGACAGAGACAGAGACAGAGACAGAGACAGAGACAGAGACAGCGACAGAGACAGAGACAGAGACAGAGACAGAGACGGAGACAAAGACAGAGACAGAGCCAGGAACAGAGACGGAGACAGAGACAGAGGCAGAGGAAGAGACAGAGAAAGAGACAGAGACAGAGACGGAGACAGAGACAGAGACAGAGACAGAGACAGAGATAGAGACAGAGACAGAGACAGAGACAGAGACAGAGGCAGAGACGGAGATAGAGACAGAGACAGAGTCAGAGACGGAGACAGAGGCAGAGAGAGAGCCAGGGACAGAGACAGGGACAGAGACAGAGGGAGAAACAGCGACAGAGACAGAGACAGAGACAGAGACAGAGACAGAGACAGAGACAGAGACAGAGACAGAGACAGAGACATAGACAGAGACAGAGACAGAGACAGAGACAGAGACAGAGGCAGAGTCTCAGACAGAGACAGAGACAGAGACAGAGACAGAGACAGAGACAGAGACGGAGACAGAGACAGAGACTGGGACAGAGACGGAGACAGCGAAATAGACAGAGACAGAGACGGAGACAGCGAAATAGACAGAGACAGAGACAGAGACAGTGACAGACACAGGGAGAGGCACTCGGACAGAGACAGAGACAGAGACATAGACGGAGATAGAGACAGAGACAGAAACAGAGACGGAGACAGAGACAGAGACAAAGACCGAGACAGAGCCGGAGACAGAGAAATAGACAGAGACAGAGACAGAGACAGCGACAGACACAGGGAGAGGCACTGAGACAGAGGCAGAGACAGAGACAGAGACAGAGACAGAGACAGAGACAGAGACAGAGACAGAGACAGAGACGGAGACGGAGACAGAGACGGAGACAGAGGCAGAGACAGAGCCAGGGACAGAGACGGAGACAGAATCAGAGGGAGCGACAGCGAGAGAGACAGAGACAGAAGCAGAGACAAAGACAGATACGGGGACAGAGACAGAGGCAGAGACAGAGACAGAGACAGAGACAGAGACAGAGACGGAGACAGAGGCAGAGAGAGAGCCAGGGACAGAGACAGGGACAGAGACAGAGGGAGAAACAGCGACAGAGACAGAGACAGAGACAGAGACAGAGACAGAGACAGAGACAGAGACAGAGACATAGACAGAGACAGAGACAGAGACAGAGACAGAGACAGAGACAGAGGCAGAGTCTCAGACAGAGACAGAGACAGAGACAGAGACAGAGACAGAGACAGAGACGGAGACAGAGACAGAGACTGGGACAGAGACGGAGACAGCGAAATAGACAGAGACAGAGACGGAGACAGCGAAATAGACAGAGACAGAGACAGAGACAGTGACAGACACAGGGAGAGGCACTCGGACAGAGACAGAGACAGAGACATAGACGGAGATAGAGACAGAGACAGAAACAGAGACGGAGACAGAGACAGAGACAAAGACCGAGACAGAGCCGGAGACAGAGAAATAGACAGAGACAGAGACAGAGACAGCGACAGACACAGGGAGAGGCACTGAGACAGAGGCAGAGACAGAGACAGAGACAGAGACAGAGACAGAGACAGAGACAGAGACAGAGACAGAGACGGAGACGGAGACAGAGACGGAGACAGAGGCAGAGACAGAGCCAGGGACAGAGACGGAGACAGAATCAGAGGGAGCGACAGCGAGAGAGACAGAGACAGAAGCAGAGACAAAGACAGATACGGGGACAGAGACAGAGGCAGAGACAGGGACAGAGACAGAGACAGAGACAGAGACGGAGACAGAGACAGAGACAGAGACTGAGACAGAGACAGAGACAGCGGCAGAGACAGACAGAGACAGAGACAGAGACAGAGACAGAGACAGAGACAGAGGCTGCGACAGAGACGGAGACAGAGACCGAGACAGAGGCAGAGACACAGACAGAGACAGAGACAGAGGCAGAGTAAGAGACAGAGAAAGAGACAGAGACAGAGACGGAGACAGAGACAGAGACGCAGACGGAGGCAGAGACAGAGACATAGACAGAGACAGCGACAGAGTCAGAGGCAGAGACTGAGACAGAGACAGAGACGGAGACGGAGACAGAGACAGAGACAGAGACAGAGACAGAGACTGAGACAGGGACAGAGACGGAGACAGAGACAGAGACAGAGACAGAGACAGAGACTGAGACAGAGACAGAGACAGAGGCAGAGGCAGAGACAGAGACAGAGACAGAGACAGAGACAGAGACAGAGACAGAGACGGAGACAGAGACAGAGACTGGGACAGAGACGGAGACAGCGAAATAGACAGAGACAGAGACGGAGACAGCGAAATAGACAGAGACAGAGACAGAGACAGTGACAGACACAGGGAGAGGCACTCGGACAGAGACAGAGACAGAGACATAGACGGAGATAGAGACAGAGACAGAAACAGAGACGGAGACAGAGACAGAGACAAAGACCGAGACAGAGCCGGAGACAGAGAAATAGACAGAGACAGAGACAGAGACAGCGACAGACACAGGGAGAGGCACTGAGACAGAGGCAGAGACAGAGACAGAGACAGAGACAGAGACAGAGACAGAGACAGAGACAGAGACGGAGACGGAGACAGAGACGGAGACAGAGGCAGAGACAGAGCCAGGGACAGAGACGGAGACAGAATCAGAGGGAGCGACAGCGAGAGAGACAGAGACAGAAGCAGAGACAAAGACAGATACGGGGACAGAGACAGAGGCAGAGACAGGGACAGAGACAGAGACAGAGACAGAGACGGAGACAGAGACAGAGACAGAGACTGAGACAGAGACAGAGACAGCGGCAGAGACAGACAGAGACAGAGACAGAGACAGAGACAGAGACAGAGACAGAGGCTGCGACAGAGACGGAGACAGAGACCGAGACAGAGGCAGAGACACAGACAGAGACAGAGACAGAGGCAGAGTAAGAGACAGAGAAAGAGACAGAGACAGAGACGGAGACAGAGACAGAGACGCAGACGGAGGCAGAGACAGAGACATAGACAGAGACAGCGACAGAGTCAGAGGCAGAGACTGAGACAGAGACAGAGACGGAGACGGAGACAGAGACAGAGACAGAGACAGAGACAGAGACTGAGACAGGGACAGAGACGGAGACAGAGACAGAGACAGAGACAGAGACAGAGACTGAGACAGAGACAGAGACAGAGGCAGAGGCAGAGACAGAGACAGAGACAGAGACGGAGATAGAGACAGAGACAGAGACAGAGACGGAGACAGAGGCAGAGTCAGAGCCAGAGACAGAGACAGAGACAGAGACAGAGACAGAGACAGAGACAGAGACGGAGACAGAGACAGAGACTGGGACAGAGACGGAGACAGCGAAATAGACAGAGACAGAGACGGAGACAGCGAAATAGACAGAGACAGAGACAGAGACAGTGACAGACACAGGGAGAGGCACTCGGACAGAGACAGAGACAGAGACATAGACGGAGATAGAGACAGAGACAGAAACAGAGACGGAGACAGAGACAGAGACAAAGACCGAGACAGAGCCGGAGACAGAGAAATAGACAGAGACAGAGACAGAGACAGCGACAGACACAGGGAGAGGCACTGAGACAGAGGCAGAGACAGAGACAGAGACAGAGACAGAGACAGAGACAGAGACAGAGACAGAGACAGAGACAGAGACGGAGACGGAGACAGAGACGGAGACAGAGGCAGAGACAGAGCCAGGGACAGAGACGGAGACAGAATCAGAGGGAGCGACAGCGAGAGAGACAGAGACAGAAGCAGAGACAAAGACAGATACGGGGACAGAGACAGAGGCAGAGACAGAGACAGAGACAGAGACAGAGACAGAGACGGAGACAGAGACAGAGACAGAGACTGAGACAGAGACAGAGACAGCGGCAGAGACAGACAGAGACAGAGACAGAGACATAGACAGAGACAGAGACAGAGGCTGCGACAGAGACGGAGACAGAGACCGAGACAGAGGCAGAGACACAGACAGAGACAGAGACAGAGGCAGAGGAAGAGACAGAGAAAGAGACAGAGACAGAGACGGAGACAGAGACAGAGACGCAGACGGAGGCAGAGACAGAGACATAGACAGAGACAGCGACAGAGTCAGAGGCAGAGACTGAGACAGAGACAGAGACGGAGACAGAGACAGAGACAGAGACAGAGACAGAGACTGAGACAGAGACAGAGACGGAGACAGAGACAGAGACAGAGACAGAGACAGAGACTGAGACAGAGACAGAGACAGAGGCAGAGGCAGAGACAGAGACAGAGACAGAGACGGAGATAGAGACAGAGACAGAGACAGAGACGGAGACGGAGACAGAGGCAGAGTCAGAGCCAGAGACAGAGACAGAGACAGGGGGAGAGACGGCGACAGAGACAGAGACAGAGACAGAGACAGAGACAGAGACACAGACAGAGACAGAGACAGAGGCAGAGACAGAGACAGAGACAGAGACAGAGGCAGAGACAGAGACAGAGACAGAGGCAGAGACAGAGGCAGAGACAGAGACAGAGACAGAGACGGAGACAGAGGCAGAGACAGAGACGGAGTCAGAGACAGAGACACAGACATAGACAGATACAGAGACAGAGACAGAGACAGAGACCGAGACAGAGACGGAGACAAAGACCGAGACAGAGACAGAGACGGAGACAGAGGCAGAGACAGCGGCAGAGACGGAGACGGAGACGGAGACAGGGACACAGACAGAGACAGAGACAGAGACAGAGACAGAGACAGAGACAGAGACAGAGACAGAGACAGAGACAGAGACAGAGGCAGAGACAGAGACAGAGACAGAGACGGAGATAGAGACAGAGACAGAGACAGAGACGGAGATAGAGGCAGAGACAGAGCCAGAGACAGAGACAGAGACAGAGACAGAGACAGGGGGAGAGACAGCGACAGAGACAGATACAGAGACACAGACAGAGACAGAGACACAGACAGAGCCAGAGACAGAAACAGAGACGGAGACAGAGACAGAGACAGAGACGGAGACAAAGACCGAGACAGTGACCGAGACGGAGACAGAGGCAGAGACAGAGCCAGGGACAGGGACGGAGTCAGAGACAGAGGGAGAGACAGCGACAGAGACAGAGACAGAGATAGCGGCAGAGACAGAGACAGAGGCAGAGACAGAGACAGAGACAGAGACAGAGACAGAGACAGAGACAGAGACAGAGACAGAGACAGAGACAGAGACAGAGACAGAGACATAGACGGAGATAGAGACAGAGACAGAGACGGAGACGGAGACAGAGGCGGAGACAAAGACCGAGACGGAGACAGAGACGCAGACAGAGGCAGAGACAGAGACAGAGACAGAGACGGAGATAGAGACAGAGACAGAGACAGAGACGGATACGGAGGCAGAGACAGCGACAGAGACAGAGACAGAGACAGAGACGGAGACAGAGGCAGAGACAGAGACAGAGGCAGAGGCAGAGACAGAGACAGAGACAGAGACAGAGACAGAGACAGACACAGAGACAGAGACAGAGACAGAGACAGAGACAGAGACAGAGACAGAGACAGAGACAGAGACAAAGACCGAGACGGAGACAGAGACAGAGACACAGACAGAGACAGAGACAGAGACAGAGACAGAGACAGATACAGAGACGGAGACAGAGACAGAGACAGAGACAGAGACAGAGACAGAGACAGAGACAGAGACAGAGACAGAGACAGACACAGAGACAGAGACAGAGAAAGAGACAGAGATAGAGACAGAGACAGTGACAGAGACAGAGACAGAGACAGAGACAGAGACAGAGACAGAGACAGAGACAGAGACAGAGACAGAGACAGAGACAGAGACGGAGACAAAGACAGAGACAGAGCCAGGAACAGAGACGGAGACAGAGACAGAGGCAGAGGAAGAGACAGAGACAGAGACAGAGACAGAGACAGAGACAGAGACAGAGACGGAGACGGAGACAGAGACGGAGACAGAGGCAGAGACAGAGCCAGGGACAAAGACGGAGACAGAATCAGAGGGAGCGACAGCGAGAGAGACAGAGACAGAAGCAGAGACAAAGACAGTTACGGGGACAGAGACAGAGGCAGAGACAGAGACAGAGACAGAGACAGAGACAGAGACGGAGACAGAGACAGAGACAGAGACTGAGACAGAGACAGAGACAGCGGCAGAGACAGAGACGGAGACAGAGACAGAGACACTGACAGAGACAGAGACAGAGACAGAGACAGCGGCTGCGACAGAGACGGAGACAGAGACCGAGACAGAGGCAGAGACACAGACAGAGACAGAGACAGAGGCAGAGGAAGAGACAGAGAAAGAGACAGAGACAGAGACGGAGACAGAGACAGAGACGCAGACGGAGGCAGAGACAGAGACATAGACAGAGACAGCGACAGAGTCAGAGGCAGAGACTGAGACAGAGACAGAGACGGAGACAGAGACAGAGACAGAGACAGAGACAGAGACTGAGACAGAGACAGAGACGGAGACAGAGACAGAGACAGAGACAGAGACAGAGACTGAGACAGAGACAGAGACAGAGGCAGAGGCAGAGACAGAGACAGAGACAGAGACGGAGATAGAGACAGAGACAGAGACAGAGACGGAGACAGAGGCAGAGTCAGAGCCAGAGACAGAGACAGAGACAGAGACAGAGACAGGGGGAGAGACGGCGACAGAGACAGAGACAGAGACAGAGACAGAGACACAGACAGAGACAGAGACAGAGACAGAGACAGAGACAGAGACAGAGGCAGAGACAGAGACAGAGACAGAGGCAGAGACAGACACAGAGACAGAGACAGAGACAGAGACAGAGACAGAGATAGAGACAGAGACAGAGACAGAGACAGAGACAGAGACAGAGACAGAGACAGAGACGGAGACAAAGACAGAGACAGTGCCAGGAACAGAGACGGAGACAGAGACAGAGGCAGAGGAAGAGACAGAGAAAGAGACAGAGACAGAGACGGAGACAGAGACAGAGACAGAGACAGAGATAGAGACAGAGACAGAGACAGAGACAGAGACAGAGGCAGAGACGGAGATAGAGACAGAGACAGAGTCAGAGACGGAGACAGAGGCAGAGAGAGAGCCAGGGACAGAGACAGGGACAGAGACAGAGGGAGAAACAGCGACAGAGACAGAGACAGAGACAGAGACAGAGACAGAGACAGAGACAGAGACAGAGACAGAGACATAGACAGAGACAGAGACAGAGACAGAGACAGAGACAGAGGCAGAGTCTCAGACAGAGACAGAGACAGAGACAGAGACAGAGACAGAGACAGAGACAGAGACGGAGACAGAGACAGAGACTGGGACAGAGACGGAGACAGCGAAATAGACAGAGACAGAGACGGAGACAGCGAAATAGACAGAGACAGAGACAGAGACAGAGACAGAGACAGAGACAGAGACAGAGACAGAGACAGAGACAGAGACAGAGACAGAGACAGAGACAGAGACAGAGACAGAGACAGAGACAGAGACAGAGACGGAGACAGAGACAGAGACAGAGGCAGAGTCTCACACAGAGACAGAGACAGAGACAGAGACAGAGACAGAGACAGAGACGGAGGCAGAGACAGAGACTGGGACAGAGACGGAGACAGCGAAATAGACAGAGACAGAGACAGAGACAGTGACAGACACAGGGAGAGGCACTGGGACAGAGACAGAGACAGAGACAGAGACAGAGACAGAGACAGTGACAGAGACAGAGACAGAGACAGAGACAGAGACAGAGACAGAGACAGCGACAGAGACAGAGACAGAGACAGAGACAGAGACGGAGACAAAGACAGAGACAGAGCCAGGAACAGAGACGGAGACAGAGACAGAGGCAGAGGAAGAGACAGCGAAATAGACAGAGACAGAGACGGAGACAGCGAAATAGACAGAGACAGAGACAGAGACAGAGACAGAGGCAGAGACATAGACAGAGACAGAGACCGAGACAGAGACAGAGACAGAGACAGAGACAGAGGCAGAGACAGAGACAGAGACAGAGACAGAGACAGAGACGGAGATAGAGACAGAGACAGAGACAGAGGCGGAGACAGAGGCAGAGACAGAGCCAGGGACAGGGACGGAGTCAGAGACAGAGGGAGAGACAGCGACAGAGACAGAGACAGAGACAGAGGCAGAGGCAGAGGCAGAGACAGAGACAGAGACGGAGACAGAGACAGAGACAGAGACAGAGACAGAGACTGAGACAGAGACAGAGACGGAGACAGAGACAGAGACAGAGACAGAGACAGAGACTGAGACAGAGACAGAGACAGAGGCAGAGGCAGAGACAGAGACAGAGACAGAGACGGAGATAGAGACAGAGACAGAGACAGAGACGGAGACAGATGCAGAGTCAGAGCCAGAGACAGAGACAGAGACAGAGACAGAGACAGGGGGAGAGACGGCGACAGAGACAGAGACAGAGACAGAGACAGAGACACAGACAGAGACAGAGACAGAGACAGAGACAGAGACAGAGGCAGAGACAGAGACAGAGACAGAGGCAGAGACAGACACAGAGACAGAGACAGAGACAGAGACAGAGATAGAGACAGAGACAGTGACAGAGACAGAGACAGAGACAGAGACAGAGACAGAGACAGAGGCAGAGACAGAGACAGAGACAGAGACAGAGACAGAGACGGAGACAGAGACAGAGACAGAGACTGAGACAGAGACAGAGACAGCGGCAGAGACAGAGACGGAGACAGAGACAGAGACACAGACAGAGACAGAGACAGAGACAGAGACAGAGGCTGCGACAGAGACGGAGACAGAGACCGAGACAGAGGCAGAGACACAGACAGAGACAGAGACAGAGGCAGAGGAAGAGACAGAGAAAGAGACAGAGACAGAGACGGAGACAGAGACAGAGACGCAGACGGAGGCAGAGACAGAGACATAGACAGAGACAGCGACAGAGTCAGAGGCAGAGACTGAGACAGAGACAGAGACGGAGACAGAGACAGAGACAGAGACAGAGACAGAGACTGAGACAGAGACAGAGACGGAGACAGAGACAGAGACAGAGACAGAGACAGAGACTGAGACAGAGACAGAGACAGAGGCAGAGGCAGAGACAGAGACAGAGACAGAGACGGAGATAGAGACAGAGACAGAGACAGAGACGGAGACAGAGGCAGAGTCAGAGCCAGAGACAGAGACAGAGACAGAGACAGAGACAGAGACAGGGGGAGAGACGGCGACAGAGACAGAGACAGAGACAGAGACAGAGACAGAGACAGAGACACAGACAGAGACAGAGACAGAGACAGAGACAGAGGCAGAGACAGAGACAGAGACAGAGGCAGAGACAGAGGCAGAGACAGAGACAGAGACAGAGACGGAGTCAGAGGCAGAGACAGAGACGGAGTCAGAGACAGAGACACAGACATAGACAGATACAGAGACAGAGACAGAGACAGAGACGGAGACAAAGACCGAGACAGAGACAGAGACGGAGACAGAGGCAGAGACAGCGGCAGAGACGGAGACGGAGACGGAGACAGGGACACAGACAGAGACAGAGACAGAGACAGAGACAGAGGCAGAGACAGAGACAGAGACAGAGACAGAGACAGAGACTGAGACAGAGACAGAGACAGAGACAGAGGCAGAGGCAGAGACAGAGACAGAGACAGAGACGGAGATAGAGACAGAGACAGAGACAGAGACGGAGACAGAGGCAGAGACAGAGACAGAGACAGAGTCAGAGGCAGAGACAGAGACGGAGTCAGAGACAGAGACACAGACATAGACAGATACAGAGACAGAGACAGAGACAGAGACGGAGACAAAGACCGAGACAGAGACAGAGACGGAGACAGAGGCAGAGACAGCGGCAGAGACGGAGACGGAGACGGAGACAGGGACACAGACAGAGACAGAGACAGAGACAGAGACAGAGGCAGAGACAGAGACAGAGACAGAGACAGAGACAGAGACTGAGACAGAGACAGAGACAGAGACAGAGGCAGAGGCAGAGACAGAGACAGAGACAGAGACGGAGATAGAGACAGAGACAGAGACAGAGACGGAGACAGAGGCAGAGACAGAGACAGAGACAGAGACAGAGACAGAGACAGAGACAGGGGGAGAGACGGCGACAGAGACAGAGACAGAGACAGAGACAGAGACAGAGACACAGACAGAGACAAAGACCGAGACAGAGACAGAGACGGAGACAGAGGCAGAGACAGCGGCAGAGACGGAGACGGAGACGGAGACAGGGACACAGACAGAGACAGAGACAGAGACAGAGACAGAGGCAGAGACATAGACAGAGACAGAGACAGAGACAGAGACAGAGACAGAGACAGAGACAGAGACAGAGGCAGAGACAGAGACAGAGACAGAGACAGAGACAGAGACGGAGATAGAGACAGAGACAGAGACGGAGACAGATGCAGAGACAGAGCCAGAGACAGAGACAGAGACAGAGACAGAGACAGGGGGAGAGACAGCGACAGAGACAGATACAGAGACACAGACAGAGACAGAGCCAGAGACACAGACAGAGCCAGAGACAGAAACAGAGACGGAGACAGAGACAGAGACAGAGACGGAGACAAAGACCGAGACAGTGACCGAGACGGTGACAGAGGCAGAGACAGAGACTGAGACAGAGACAGAGACAGCGGCAGAGACAGAGACGGAGACAGAGACAGAGACAGAGACACAGACAGAGACAAAGACCGAGACAGAGACAGAGACGGAGACAGAGGCAGAGACAGCGGCAGAGACGGAGACGGAGACGGAGACAGGGACACAGACAGAGACAGAGACAGAGACAGAGACAGAGGCAGAGACATAGACAGAGACAGAGACAGAGGCAGAGACAGAGACAGAGACAGAGACAGAGACAGAGACAGAGACAGAGACAGAGACAGAGACAGAGACAGAGACATAGACGGAGATAGAGACAGAGACAGAGACAGAGACAGAGACAGAGACAGAGACAGAGACAGAGGCAGAGACAGAAACAGAGACAGAGACAGAGACAGAAACAGAGACAGAGACAGAGACAGAGACAGAGACAGAGACAGAGACAGAGACAGAGACAGAGACAGGGACAGGGGGAGAGACGGCGACAGAGACAGAGACAGAGACAGAGACAGAGACAGAGACACAGACAGAGACAAAGACCGAGACAGAGACAGAGACGGAGACAGAGGCAGAGACAGCGGCAGAGACGGAGACGGAGACGGAGACAGGGACACAGACAGAGACAGAGACAGAGACAGAGACAGAGGCAGAGACATAGACAGAGACAGAGACCGAGACAGAGACAGAGACAGAGACAGAGACAGAGACAGAGGCAGAGACAGAGACAGAGACAGAGACAGAGACGGAGATAGAGACAGAGACAGAGACAGAGACGGAGACAGATGCAGAGACAGAGCCAGAGACAGAGACAGAGACAGAGACAGAAACAGGGGGAGAGACAGCGACAGAGACAGATACAGAGACACAGACAGAGACAGAGACAGAGACACAGACAGAGCCAGACACAGAAACAGAGACGGAGACAGAGACAGAGACAGAGACGGAGACAAAGACCGAGACAGTGACCTAGACGGTGACAGAGGCAGAGACAGAGCCAGGGACAGGGACGGAGTCAGAGACAGAGGGAGAGACAGCGACAGAGACAGAGACAGAGACAGAGGCAGAGGCAGAGGCAGAGACAGAGACAGAGACAGAGACAGAGACAGAGGCAGAGACAGAGACAGAGACAGAGACAGAGACAGAGACAGAGACTGAGACAGAGACAGAGACGGAGACAGAGACAGAGACAGAGACAGAGACAGAGACTGAGACAGAGACAGAGACAGAGGCAGAGGCAGAGACAGAGACAGAGACAGAGACGGAGATAGAGACAGAGACAGAGACAGAGACGGAGACAGAGGCAGAGTCAGAGCCAGAGACAGAGACAGAGACAGAGACAGAGACAGAGACAGGGGGAGAGACGGCGACAGAGACAGAGACAGAGACAGAGACAGAGACAGAGACACAGACAGAGACAGAGACAGAGACAGAGACAGAGGCAGAGACAGAGACAGAGACAGAGGCAGAGACAGAGGCAGAGACAGAGACAGAGACAGAGACGGAGTCAGAGGCAGAGACAGAGACGGAGTCAGAGACAGAGACACAGACATAGACAGATACAGAGACAGAGACAGAGACAGAGACGGAGACAAAGACCGAGACAGAGACAGAGACGGAGACAGAGGCAGAGACAGCGGCAGAGACGGAGACGGAGACGGAGACAGGGACACAGACAGAGACAGAGACAGAGACAGAGACAGAGGCAGAGACATAGACAGAGACAGAGACCGAGACAGAGACAGAGACAGAGACAGAGACAGAGGCAGAGACAGAGACAGAGACAGAGACAGAGACGGAGATAGAGACAGAGACAGAGACAGAGGCGGAGACAGAGGCAGAGACAGAGCCAGGGACAGGGACGGAGTCAGAGACAGAGGGAGAGACAGCGACAGAGACAGAGACAGAGACAGAGGCAGAGGCAGAGGCAGAGACAGAGACAGAGACGGAGACAGAGACAGAGACAGAGACAGAGACAGAGACTGAGACAGAGACAGAGACGGAGACAGAGACAGAGACAGAGACAGAGACAGAGACTGAGACAGAGACAGAGACAGAGGCAGAGGCAGAGACAGAGACAGAGACAGAGACGGAGATAGAGACAGAGACAGAGACAGAGACGGAGACAGATGCAGAGTCAGAGCCAGAGACAGAGACAGAGACAGAGACAGAGACAGGGGGAGAGACGGCGACAGAGACAGAGACAGAGACAGAGACAGAGACAGAGACACAGACAGAGACAGAGACAGAGACAGAGACAGAGACAGAGACAGAGACAGAGGCAGAGACAGAGACAGAGACAGAGGCAGAGACAGACACAGAGACAGAGACAGAGACAGAGACAGAGATAGAGACAGAGACAGTGACAGAGACAGAGACAGAGACAGAGACAGAGACAGAGACAGAGACAGAGACAGAGACAGAGACAGAGACAGAGACAGAGACAGAGACGGAGACAAAGACAGAGACAGAGCCAGGAACAGAGACGGAGACAGAGACAGAGGCAGAGGAAGAGACAGAGAAAGAGACAGAGACAGAGACGGAGACAGAGACAGAGACAGAGACAGAGATAGAGACAGAGACAGAGACAGAGACAGAGACAGAGGCAGAGACGGAGATAGAGACAGAGACAGAGTCAGAGACGGAGACAGAGGCAGAGAGAGAGCCAGGGACAGAGACAGGGACAGAGACAGAGGGAGAAACAGCGACAGAGACAGAGACAGAGACAGAGACAGAGACAGAGACAGAGACAGAGACAGAGACATAGACAGAGACAGAGACAGAGACAGAGACAGAGGCAGAGTCTCAGACAGAGACAGAGACAGAGACAGAGACAGAGACAGAGACAGAGACAGAGACGGAGACAGAGACAGAGACTGGGACAGAGACGGAGACAGCGAAATAGACAGAGACAGAGACGGAGACAGCGAAATAGACAGAGACAGAGACAGAGACAGAGACAGAGACAGAGACAGAGACAGAGACAGAGACAGAGACAGAGACAGAGACAGAGACAGAGACAGAGACAGAGACAGAGACAGAGACAGAGACGGAGACGGAGACAGAGACGGAGACAGAGGCAGAGACAGAGCCAGGGACAGAGACGGAGACAGAATCAGAGGGAGCGACAGCGAGAGAGACAGAGACAGAAGCAGAGACAAAGACAGATACGGGGACAGAGACAGAGGCAGAGACAGAGACAGAGACAGAGACAGAGACAGAGACGGAGACAGAGACAGAGACAGAGACTGAGACAGAGACAGAGACAGCGGCAGAGACAGAGACGGAGACAGATACAGAGACACAGACAGAGACAGAGACAGAGACAGAGACAGAGGCTGCGACAGAGACGGAGACAGAGACCGAGACAGAGGCAGAGACACAGACAGAGACAGAGACAGAGGCAGAGGAAGAGACAGAGAAAGAGACAGAGACAGAGACGGAGACAGAGACAGAGACGCAGACGGAGGCAGAGACAGAGACATAGACAGAGACAGCGACAGAGTCAGAGGCAGAGACTGAGACAGAGACAGAGACGGAGACAGAGACAGAGACAGAGACAGAGACAGAGACTGAGACAGAGACAGAGACGGAGACAGAGACAGAGACAGAGACAGAGACAGAGACTGAGACAGAGACAGAGACAGAGGCAGAGGCAGAGACAGAGACAGAGACAGAGACGGAGATAGAGACAGAGACAGAGACAGAGACGGAGACAGAGACAGAGACAGAGACAGAGACAGAGACAGAGACAGAGGCAGAGACAGAGACACGGGGAGAGACAGCGACAGAGACAGAGACAGAGACAGAGACAGAGGCAGAGACAGAGACAGAGGCAGAGACAGAGACAGAGACAGAGGCAGAGACAGAGACATAGACGGAGATAGAGACAGAGACAGAGACGGAGACAGAGACGGAGACAAAGACCGAGACGGAGACGGAGACAGAGAAATAGACAGAGGCAGAGACAGAGGCAGAGACAGAGGCAGAGACAGAGACACAGACCGAGGAAAAGGCAGAGACAGAGACAGAGGGAGAGACAGAGACACGGACAGAGACAGAAGGGCAGGAGACAAAGTCGGAGGCAGAGGGGCAGGAGACAAAGACGGAGACAAGGTCGGAGACAAAGACGGACACAGAGACAGAGACGGAGACAGAGACAGAGACAGCGTCAGAGACAGAGACAGAGGCAGAGACAGAGACAGAGACAGAGGCAGAGACAGAGACATAGACGGAGATAGAGACAGAGACAGAGACAGAGACGGAGACAGAGACGGAGACAAAGACCGAGACAGAGACAGAGACGGAGACAGAGGCAGAGACAGAGCCAGGGACAGAGACGGAGACAGAGGCAGAGGGAGCGACAGCGAGAGAGACAGAGACAGAAGCAGAGACAGAGGCAGATACGGGGACAGAGACAGAGGCAGAGACAGAGACTGAGACAGAGACAGAGGCGGAGACAGAGACAGAGACAGAGACTGAGACAGAGACAGAGACAGCGGCAGAGACAGAGACGGAGACAGAGACAGAGACACAGACAGAGACAGAGACAGAGACAGAGACAGAGACAGAGACAGAGACAGAGACAGAGACAGAGACAGAGACAGAGACAGAGACAGAGACAGAGACAGAGACAGAGACAGAGACAGAGACAGAGACAGAGACAGAGACAGAGACAGAGACAGAGACAGAGACAGAGACAGAGACAGAGACAGAGACAGAGACAGAGACAGAGACAGAGACAGAGACAGAGACAGAGACGGAGACAAAGACCGAGACAGAGGCAGAGACACAGACAGAGACAGAGACAGAGACAGAGACAGAAACAGAGACAGAGACAGAGACAGAAACAGAGACAGAGACAGAGACGGAGACAGAGGCAGAGACAGAGACAGAGGCAGAGACAGAGACAGAGACAGAGACAGAGACAGAGACAGAGACAGAGACAGAGACAGAGACAAAGACCGAGACGGAGACAGAGACAGAGACACAGACAGAGACAGAGACAGAGACAGAGACAGAGACAGAGACAGAGACAGAAGCAGAGACAGAAACAGAGACAGAGACAGAGACAGAAACAGAGACAGAGACAGAGACAGAGACAGAGACAGAGACAGAGGCAGAGACAGAAACAGAGACAGAGACAGAGAGAAGCAGAGACAGAGACAGAGACAGAGACAGAGACAGAGACAGAGACAGAGACAGAGACAGAGACAGAGACAGAGACAGAGACAGAGACAGAGACAGAGACAGAGACAGAGACAGAGACAGAGACAGAGACAGAGACAGAGACAGAGACAGAGACAGAGACAGAGACAGAGACAGAGACAGATACAGAGGCAGAGACAGAGAGAGAGACAGAGACAGAGACAGAGACAGAGACAGAGACAGAGACAGAGACGGAGACAAAGACAGAGACAGAGCCAGGGACAGAGACGGAGACAGAGACAGAGGCTGCGACAGAGACGGAGACAGAGACAGAGACAGAGGCAGAGTCTCACACAGAGACAGAGACAGAGACAGAGACAGAGACAGAGACAGAGACGGAGGCAGAGACAGAGACTGGGACAGAGACGGAGACAGCGAAATAGACAGAGACAGAGACAGAGACAGTGACAGACACAGGGAGAGGCACTGGGACAGAGACAGAGACAGAGACAGAGACAGAGACAGAGACAGAGACAGAGACAGAGACAGAGACAGAGACAGAGACAGAGACAGAGACAGAGACAGAGACAGAGACAGAGACAGAGACGGAGACAGAGACAGAGACAGAGGCAGAGTCTCAGACAGAGACAGAGACAGAGACAGAGACAGAGACAGAGACAGAGACGGAGACAGAGACAGAGACAGAGACAGAGACAGAGACAGAGACAGAGACAGAGACAGAGACAGAGACAGACACAGAGACAGAGACAGAGACAGATACAGAGATAGAGACAGAGACAGTGACAGAGACAGAGACAGAGACAGAGACAGAGACAGAGACAGAGACAGAGACAGAGACGGAGACAAAGACAGAGACAGAGCCAGGAACAGAGACGGAGACAGAGACAGAGGCAGAGGAAGAGACAGAGAAAGAGACAGAGACAGAGACGGAGACAGAGACAGAGACAGAGACAGAGATAGAGACAGAGACAGAGACAGAGACAGAGACAGAGGCAGAGACGGAGATAGAGACAGAGGGAGAGACAGCGACAGAGACAGAGACAGAGATAGCGGCAGAGACAGAGACAGAGGCAGCGACAGAGACAGAGACAGAGACAGAGACAGAGACAGAGACAGAGACAGAGACAGAGACAGAGACAGAGACAGAGACAGAGACAGAGACATAGACGGAGATAGAGACAGAGACAGAGACGGAGACGGAGACAGAGACGGAGACAAAGACCGAGACGGAGACAGAGACGCAGACAGAGGCAGCGACAGAGACAGAGACAGAGACGGAGATAGAGACAGAGACAGAGACAGAGACGGATACGGAGGCAGAGACAGCGACAGAGACAGAGACAGAGACAGAGAAGGAGACAGAGGCAGAGACAGAGACAGAGGCAGAGACAGAGACAGAGACAGAGACAGAGACAGAGACAGAGACAGAGACAGAGACAGAGACAGAGACAGAGACAGAGACAGAGACAGAGAAGGAGACAGAGGCAGAGACAGAGACAGAGGCAGAGACAGAGACAGAGACAGAGACAGAGACAGAGACAGAGACAGAGACAGAGACAGAGACAGAGACAGAGACAGAGACAGAGACAGAGACAGAGACAGAGACAGAGACAGAGACAGAGACAAAGACCGAGACGGAGACAGAGACAGAGACACAGACAGAGACAGAGACAGAGACAGAGACAGAGACAGAGACATAGACAGAGACAGAGACAGAGACAGAGACAGAGACAGAGACAGACACAGAGACAGAGACAGAGACAGAGACAGAGATAGAGACAGAGACAGTGACAGAGACAGAGACAGAGAAGGAGACAGAGGCAGAGACGGAGATAGAGACAGAGACAGAGTCAGAGACGGAGACAGAGGCAGAGAGAGAGCCAGGGACAGAGACAGGGACAGAGACAGAGGGAGAAACAGCGACAGAGACAGAGACAGAGACAGAGACAGAGACAGAGACAGAGACAGAGACAGAGACATAGACAGAGACAGAGACAGAGACAGAGACAGAGGCAGAGTCTCAGACAGAGACAGAGACAGAGACAGAGACGGAGACAGAGGCAGAGACTGGGACAGAGACGGAGACAGCGAAATAGACAGAGACAGAGACGGAGACAGCGAAATAGACAGAGACAGAGACAGAGACAGAGACAGAGACAGAGACAGAGACAGAGACAGAGACAGAGACAGGGACAGAGACAGAGACAGAGACAGAGACAGAGACAGAGACAGAGACAGAGACAGAGACAGAGACGGAGACAGAGACAGAGACAGAGGCAGAGTCTCACACAGAGACAGAGACAGAGACAGAGACAGAGACAGAGACGGAGACAGAGACAGAGACTGGGACAGAGACGGAGACAGCGAAATAGACAGAGACAGAGACGGAGACAGCGAAATAGACAGAGACAGAGACAGAGACAGTGACAGACACAGGGAGAGGCACTCGGACAGAGACAGAGACAGAGACATAGACGGAGATAGAGACAGAGACAGAAACAGAGACGGAGACAGAGACAGAGACAAAGACCGAGACAGAGCCGGAGACAGAGAAATAGACAGAGACAGAGACAGAGACAGCGACAGACACAGGGAGAGGCACTGAGACAGAGACAGAGACAGAGACAGAGACAGAGACAGAGACAGAGACAGAGACAGAGACAGAGACAGAGACAGAGACGGAGACGGAGACAGAGACGGAGACAGAGGCAGAGACAGAGCCAGGGACAGAGACGGAGACAGAATCAGAGGGAGCGACAGCGAGAGAGACAGAGACAGAAGCAGAGACAAAGACAGATACGGGGACAGAGACAGAGGCAGAGACAGAGACAGAGACAGAGACAGAGACAGAGACGGAGACAGAGACAGAGACAGAGACTGAGACAGAGACAGAGACAGCGGCAGAGACAGAGACGGAGACAGAGACAGAGACACAGACAGAGACAGAGACAGAGACAGAGACAGAGGCTGCGACAGAGACGGAGACAGAGACCGAGACAGAGGCAGAGACACAGACAGAGACAGAGACAGAGGCAGAGGAAGAGACAGAGAAAGAGACAGAGACAGAGACGGAGACAGAGACAGAGACAGAGACAGCGACAGAGACAGAGACAGAGACAGAGACAGAGACAGAGACACAGACGGAGACAGAGACAGAGACGCAGACGGAGGCAGAGACAGAGACATAGACAGAGACAGCGACAGAGTCAGAGGCAGAGACTGAGACAGAGACAGAGACGGAGACAGAGACAGAGACAGAGACAGAGACAGAGACTGAGACAGAGACAGAGACGGAGACAGAGACAGAGACAGAGACAGAGACAGAGACTGAGACAGAGACAGAGACAGAGGCAGAGGCAGAGACAGAGACAGAGACAGAGACGGAGATAGAGACAGAGACAGAGACAGAGACGGAGACAGAGGCAGAGTCAGAGCCAGAGACAGAGACAGAGACAGAGACAGAGACAGAGACAGGGGGAGAGACGGCGACAGAGACAGAGACAGAGACAGAGACAGAGACAGAGACACAGACAGAGACAGAGACAGAGACAGAGACAGAGACAGAGGCAGAGACAGAGACAGAGACAGAGGCAGAGACAGAGGCAGAGACCGAGACAGAGACAGAGACGGAGACAGAGGCAGAGACAGAGACGGAGTCAGAGACAGAGACACAGACATAGACAGATACAGAGACAGAGACAGAGACAGAGACCGAGACAGAGACGGAGACAAAGACCGAGACAGAGACAGAGACGGAGACAGAGGCAGAGACAGCGGCAGAGACGGAGACGGAGACGGAGACAGGGACACAGACAGAGACAGAGACAGAGACAGAGACAGAGGCAGAGACATAGACAGAGACAGAGACAGAGACAGAGACGGAGACAGAGACAGAGACAGAGACAGAGGCAGAGACAGAGACAGAGACAGAGACAGAGACAGAGACGGAGATAGAGACGGAGACAGAGACAGAGACGGAGACAGAGGCAGAGACAGAGCCAGAGACAGAGACAGAGACAGAGACAGAGACAGGGGGAGAGACAGCGACAGAGACAGATACAGAGACACAGACAGAGACAGAGACACAGACAGAGCCAGAGACAGAAACATAGACGGAGACAGAGACAGAGACAGAGACGGAGACAAAGACCGAGACAGTGACCGAGACGGAGACAGAGGCAGAGACAGAGCCAGGGACAGGGACGGAGTCAGAGACAGAGGGAGAGACAGCGACAGAGACAGAGACAGAGACAGAGGCAGAGGCAGAGGCAGAGACGGAGACAGAGGCAGAGGCAGAGACAGAGACAGAGACAGAGACAGAGACAGAGACAGAGACAGAGACAGAGAAAGAGACAGAGACGGAGATAGAGACAGAGGGAGAGACAGCGACAGAGACAGAGACAGAGATAGCTGCAGAGACCGAGACAGAGGCAGAGACAGAGACAGAGATAGAGACAGAGACAGAGACAGAGACAGAGACAGAGACAGAGACAGAGACAGAGACATAGACGGAGATAGAGACAGAGACAGAGACGGAGACGGAGACAGAGACGGAGACAAAGACCGAGACGGAGACAGAGACGCAGACAGAGGCAGAGACAGAGACAGAGACAGAGACGGAGATAGAGACAGAGACAGAGACAGAGACGGATACGGAGGCAGAGACAGCGACAGAGACAGAGACAGAGACAGAGACGGAGACAGAGGCAGAGACAGAGACAGAGGCAGAGGCAGAGACAGAGACAGAGACAAAGACCGAGACAGAGACAGAGACGGAGACAGAGGCAGAGACAGCGGCAGAGACGGAGACGGAGACGGAGACAGGGACACAGACAGAGACAGAGACAGAGACAGAGACAGAGGCAGAGACATAGACAGAGACAGAGACAGAGACAGAGACAGAGACAGAGACAGAGACAGAGGCAGAGACAGAGACAGAGACAGAGACAGAGACGGAGATAGAGACAGAGACAGAGACAGAGACGGAGACAGAGGCAGAGACAGAGCCAGAGACAGAGACAGAGACAGAGACAGAGACAGGGGGAGAGACAGCGACAGAGACAGATACAGAGACACAGACAGAGACAGAGACACAGACAGAGCCAGAGACAGAAACAGAGACGGAGACAGAGACAGAGACAGGGACGGAGACAAAGACCGAGACAGTGACCGAGACGGAGACAGAGGCAGAGACAGAGCCAGGGACAGGGACGGAGACAGAGACAGAGGGAGAGACAGCGACAGAGACAGAGACAGAGACAGAGACAGAGGCAGAGGCAGAGACAGAGACAGAGACAGAGACAGAGACAGAGACAGAGACAGAGACAGAGACAGAGAAAGAGACAGAGACGGAGATAGAGACAGAGGGAGAGACAGCGACGGAGACAGAGACAGAGATAGCGGCAGAGACAGAGACAGAGGCAGAGACAGAGACAGAGACAGAGACAGAGACAGAGACAGAGACAGAGACAGAGACAGAGACAGAGACGGAGACAAAGACAGAGACAGAGCCAGGAACAGAGACGGAGACAGAGACAGAGGCAGAGGAAGAGACAGAGAAAGAGACAGAGACAGAGACGGAGACAGAGACAGAGACAGAGACAGAGATAGAGACAGAGACAGAGACAGAGACAGAGACAGAGGCAGAGACGGAGATAGAGACAGAGACAGAGTCAGAGACGGAGACAGAGGCAGAGAGAGAGCCCGGGACAGAGACAGGGGCAGAGACAGAGGGAGAAACAGCGACAGAGACAGAGACAGAGACAGAGACAGAGACAGAGACAGAGACAGAGACATAGACAGAGACAGAGACAGAGACAGAGACAGAGGCAGAGTCTCAGACAGAGACAGAGACAGAGACAGAGACAGAGACAGAGACAGAGACAGAGACGGAGACAGAGACAGAGACTGGGACAGAGACGGAGACAGCGAAATAGACAGAGACAGAGACGGAGACAGCGAAATAGACAGAGACAGAGACAGAGACAGAGACAGAGACAGAGACAGAGACAGAGACAGAGACAGAGACAGAGACAGAGACAGAGACAGAGACAGAGACAGAGACAGAGACAGAGACGGAGACAGAGACAGAGACAGAGGCAGAGTCTCTCACAGAGACAGAGACAGAGACAGAGACAGAGGCAGAGACGGAGGCAGAGACAGAGACTGGGACAGAGACGGAGACAGCGAAATAGACAGAGACAGAGACAGAGACAGTGACAGACACAGGGAGAGGCACTGGGACTGAGACAGAGACAGAGACAGAGACAGAGACAGAGACAGAGACAGAGACAGAGACAGAGACAGAGACAGAGACAGAGACAGAGACAGAGACAGAGACAGAGACAGAGACAGAGACAGAGACGGAGACAGAGACAGAGACAGAGGCAGAGTCTCAGACAGAGACAGAGACAGAGACAGAGACAGAGACAGAGACAGAGACAGAGACAGAGACAGAGACAGAGACAGAGACGGAGACAGAGACAGAGACAGAGACAGAGACAGAGACAGAGACAGAGACAGAGACAGACACAGAGACAGAGACAGAGACAGAGACAGAGATAGAGACAGAGACAGTGACAGAGACAGAGACAGAGACAGAGACAGAGACAGAGACAGAGACAGAGACGGAGACAAAGACAGAGACAGAGCCAGGAACAGAGACGGAGACAGAGACAGAGGCAGAGGAAGAGACAGAGAAAGAGACAGAGACAGAGACGGAGACAGAGACAGAGACAGAGACAGAGATAGAGACAGAGACAGAGACAGAGACAGAGACAGAGGCAGAGACGGAGATAGAGACAGAGACAGAGTCAGAGACGGAGACAGAGGCAGAGAGAGAGCCAGGGACAGAGACAGAGACAGAGACAGAGACAGAGACGGAGACAAAGACAGAGACAGAGCCAGGAACAGAGACAGAGACGGAGACAAAGACAGAGACAGAGCCAGGAACAGAGACGGAGACAGAGACAGAGGCAGAGGAAGAGACAGAGAAAGAGACAGAGACAGAGACGGAGATAGAGACAGAGACAGAGACAGAGATAGAGACAGAGACAGAGACAGAGACAGAGACAGAGGCAGAGACGGAGATAGAGACAGAGACAGAGTCAGAGACGGAGACAGAGGCAGAGAGAGAGCCAGGGACAGAGACAGGGACAGAGACAGAGGGAGAAACAGCGACAGAGACAGAGACAGAGACAGAGACAGAGACAGAGACAGAGACAGAGACAGAGACAGAGACATAGACAGAGACAGAGACAGAGACAGAGACAGAGGCAGAGTCTCAGACAGAGACAGAGACAGAGACAGAGACGGAGACAGAGGCAGAGACTGGGACAGAGACGGAGACAGCGAAATAGACAGAGACAGAGACGGAGACAGCGAAATAGACAGAGACAGAGACAGAGACAGAGACAGAGACAGAGACAGAGACAGAGACAGAGACAGAGACAGAGACAGAGACAGAGACAGAGACAGAGACAGAGACAGAGACAGAGACGGAGACAGAGACAGAGACAGAGGCAGAGTCTCACACAGAGACAGAGACAGAGACAGAGACAGAGACAGAGACGGAGACAGAGACAGAGACTGGGACAGAGACGGAGACAGCGAAATAGACAGAGACAGAGACGGAGACAGCGAAATAGACAGAGACAGAGACAGAGACAGTGACAGACACAGGGAGAGGCACTCGGACAGAGACAGAGACAGAGACATAGACGGAGATAGAGACAGAGACAGAAACAGAGACGGAGACAGAGACAGAGACAAAGACCGAGACAGAGCCGGAGACAGAGAAATAGACAGAGACAGAGACAGAGACAGCGACAGACACAGGGAGAGGCACTGAGACAGAGACAGAGACAGAGACAGAGACAGAGACAGAGACAGAGACAGAGACAGAGACAGAGACAGAGACAGAGACGGAGACGGAGACAGAGACGGAGACAGAGGCAGAGACAGAGCCAGGGACAGAGACGGAGACAGAATCAGAGGGAGCGACAGCGAGAGAGACAGAGACAGAAGCAGAGACAAAGACAGATACGGGGACAGAGACAGAGGCAGAGACAGAGACAGAGACAGAGACAGAGACAGAGACGGAGACAGAGACAGAGACAGAGACTGAGACAGAGACAGAGACAGCGGCAGAGACAGAGACGGAGACAGAGACAGAGACACAGACAGAGACAGAGACAGAGACAGAGACAGAGGCTGCGACAGAGACGGAGACAGAGACCGAGACAGAGGCAGAGACACAGACAGAGACAGAGACAGAGGCAGAGGAAGAGACAGAGAAAGAGACAGAGACAGAGACGGAGACAGAGACAGAGACAGAGACAGCGACAGAGACAGAGACAGAGACAGAGACAGAGACAGAGACAGAGACACAGACGGAGACAGAGACAGAGACGCAGACGGAGGCAGAGACAGAGACATAGACAGAGACAGCGACAGAGTCAGAGGCAGAGACTGAGACAGAGACAGAGACGGAGACAGAGACAGAGACAGAGACAGAGACAGAGACAGAGACTGAGACAGAGACAGAGACGGAGACAGAGACAGAGACAGAGACAGAGACAGAGACTGAGACAGAGACAGAGACAGAGGCAGAGGCAGAGACAGAGACAGAGACAGAGACGGAGATAGAGACAGAGACAGAGACAGAGACGGAGACAGAGGCAGAGTCAGAGCCAGAGACAGAGACAGAGACAGAGACAGAGACAGAGACAGGGGGAGAGACGGCGACAGAGACAGAGACAGAGACAGAGACAGAGACAGAGACACAGACGGAGACAGCGACAGAGACGCAGACGGAGGCAGAGACAGAGACATAGACAGAGACAGCGACAGAGTCAGAGGCAGAGACTGAGACAGAGACAGAGACGGAGACAGAGACAGAGACAGAGGCAGAGTCAGAGCCAGAGACAGAGACAGAGACAGAGACAGAGACAGAGGCAGAGACAGAGACAGAGACAGAGACAGAGACGGAGATAGAGACGGAAACAGAGACAGAGACGGAGACAGAGGCAGAGACAGAGCCAGAGACAGAGACAGAGACAGAGACAGAGACAGGGGGAGAGACAGCGACAGAGACAGATACAGAGACACAGACAGAGACAGAGACACAGACAGAGCCAGAGACAGAAACAGAGACGGAGACAGAGACAGAGACAGAGACGGAGACAAAGACCGGGACAGTGACCGAGACGGAGACAGAGGCAGAGACAGAGCCAGGGACAGGGACGGAGTCAGAGACAGAGGGAGAGACAGCGACAGAGACAGAGACAGAGACAGAGGCAGAGGCAGAGGCAGAGACAGAGACAGAGACAGAGACAGAGACAGAGACAGAGACAGAGACAGAGACAGAGACAGAGAAAGAGACAGAGACGGAGATAGAGACAGAGGGAGAGACAGCGACAGAGACAGAGACAGAGATAGCGGCAGAGACCGAGACAGAGGCAGAGACAGAGACAGAGATAGAGACAGAGACAGAGACAGAGACAGAGACAGAGACAGAGACAGAGACAGAGACATAGACGGAGATAGAGACAGAGACAGAGACGGAGACGGAGACAGAGACGGAGACAAAGACCGAGACGGCGACAGAGACGCAGACAGAGGCAGAGACAGAGACAGAGACAGAGACGGAGATAGAGACAGAGACAGAGACAGAGACGGATACGGAGGCAGAGACAGCGACAGAGACAGAGACAGAGACAGAGACGGAGACAGAGGCAGAGACAGAGACAGAGGCAGAGGCAGAGACAGAGACAGAGACAAAGACCGAGACAGAGACAGAGACGGAGACAGGGGCAGAGACAGCGGCAGAGACGGAGACGGAGACGGAGACAGGGACACAGACAGAGACAGAGACAGAGACAGAGACAGAGGCAGAGACATAGACAGAGACAGAGACAGAGACAGAGACAGAGACAGAGACAGAGACAGAGACAGAGGCAGAGACAGAGACAGAGACAGAGACAGAGACGGAGATAGAGACAGAGACAGAGACAGAGACGGAGACAGAGGCAGAGACAGAGCCAGAGACAGAGACAGAGACAGCGACAGAGACAGGGGGAGAGACAGCGACAGAGACAGATACAGAGACACAGACAGAGACAGAGACACAGACAGAGCCAGAGACAGAAACAGAGACGGAGACAGAGACAGAGACAGGGACGGAGACAAAGACCGAGACAGTGACCGAGACGGAGACAGAGGCAGAGACAGAGCCAGGGACAGGGACGGAGTCAGAGACAGAGGGAGAGACAGCGACAGAGACAGAGACAGAGACAGAGACAGAGGCAGAGGCAGAGACAGAGACAGAGACAGAGACAGAGACAGAGACAGAGACAGAGACAGAGACAGAGACAGAGACAGAGACAGAGAAAGAGACAGAGACGGAGATAGAGACAGAGGGAGAGACAGCGACGGAGACAGAGACAGAGATAGCGGCAGAGACAGAGACAGAGGCAGAGACAGAGACAGAGACAGAGACAGAGACAGAGACAGAGACAGAGACAGAGACAGAGACAGAGACAGAGACAGAGACATAGACGGAGATAGAGACAGAGACAGAGACGGAGACGGAGACAGAGACGGAGACAAAGACCGAGACGGAGACAGAGACGCAGACAGAGGCAGAGACAGAGACAGAGACAGAGACGGAGATAGAGACAGAGACAGAGACAGAGACGGATACGGAGGCAGAGACAGCGACAGAGACAGAGACAGAGACAGAGACGGAGACAGAGGCAGAGACAGAGACAGAGGCAGAGGCAGAGACAG
The DNA here is from genome assembly GCA_945859595.2 of Megachile willughbiella. Classification (NCBI taxonomy): domain Eukaryota; kingdom Metazoa; phylum Arthropoda; class Insecta; order Hymenoptera; family Megachilidae; genus Megachile; species Megachile willughbiella. Next base: position 85,168 of record CAMAOD020000197.1, on the reverse strand, counting down.
AGACAGAGACAGAGACAGAGACAGAGACAGAGACAGAGACAGAGACAGAGACAGAGACAGAGACAGAGACAGAGACAGAGACAGAGACAGAGACAGAGACAAAGACCGAGACGGAGACAGAGACAGAGACACAGACAGAGACAGAGACAGAGACAGAGACAGAGACAGAGAGAGACGGAGACAGAGACAGAGACAGAGACAGAGACAGAGACAGAGACAGAGACAGAGACAGACACAGAGACAGAGACAGAGACAGAGACAGAGACAGAGACAGAGACAGTGACAGAGACAGAGACAGAGACAGAGACAGAGACAGAGACAGAGACAGAGACAGAGACAGAGACAGAGACAGAGACAGAGACAGAGACAGAGACGGAGACAAAGACAGAGACAGAGCCAGGAACAGAGACGGAGACAGAGACAGAGGCAGAGGAAGAGACAGAGAAAGAGACAGAGACAGAGACGGAGACAGAGACAGAGACAGAGACAGAGATAGAGACAGAGACAGAGACAGAGACAGAGACAGAGGCAGAGACGGAGATAGAGACAGAGACAGAGTCAGAGACGGAGACAGAGGCAGAGAGAGAGCCAGGGACAGAGACAGGGACAGAGACAGAGGGAGAAACAGCGACAGAGACAGAGACAGAGACAGAGACAGAGACAGAGACAGAGACAGAGACAGAGACAGAGACAGAGACATAGACAGAGACAGAGACAGAGACAGAGACAGAGGCAGAGTCTCAGACAGAGACAGAGACAGAGACAGAGACAGAGACAGAGACAGAGACAGAGACGGAGACAGAGACAGAGACTGGGACAGAGACGGAGACAGCGAAATAGACAGAGACAGAGACGGAGACAGCGAAATAGACAGAGACAGAGACAGAGACAGAGACAGAGACAGAGACAGAGACAGAGACAGAGACAGAGACAGAGACAGAGACAGAGACAGAGACAGAGACAGAGACAGAGACAGAGACGGAGACAGAGACAGAGACTGGGACAGAGACGGAGACAGCGAAATAGACAGAGACAGAGACGGAGACAGCGAAATAGACAGAGACAGAGACAGAGACAGAGACAGAGACAGAGACAGAGACAGAGACAGAGACAGGGACAGAGACAGAGGGAGAAACAGCGACAGAGACAGAGACAGAGACAGAGACAGAGACAGAGACAGAGACAGAGACAGAGACAGAGACATAGACAGAGACAGAGACAGAGACAGAGACAGAGACAGAGGCAGAGACAGAGACACAGACCGAGGAAGAGACAGCGACAGAGACAGAGGGAGAGACAGAGACACAGACAGAGACAGAAGGGCAGGAGACAAAGTCGGAGGCAGAGGGGCAGGAGAGAAAGACGGAGACAAGGTCGGAGACAAAGACGGACACAGAGACAGAGACGGAGACAGAGACAGCGTCAGAGACACAGACAGAGGCAGAGACAGAGACAGAGGCAGAGACAGAGGCAGAGACAGAGACATAGACGGAGATTGAGACGGAGACAGAGACAGAGACGGAGACAGAGACGGAGACAAAGACCGAGACAGAGACGGAGACGGAGACAGAGACGGAGACAGAGGCAGAGACAGAGCCAGGGACAGAGACGGAGACAGAATCAGATGGAGCGGCAGCGAGAGAGACAGAGACAGAAGCAGAGACAGAGACAGATACGGGGACAGAGACAGAGGCTGAGACAGAGACAGAGACAGAGGCAGAGACAGAGACAGAGACAGAGACGGAGACAGAGACAGAGACAGAGACTGAGACAGAGACAGAGACAGCGGCAGAGACAGAGACGGAGACAGAGACAGAGACACAGACAGAGACAGAGACAGAGACAGAGACAGAGACAGGGACAGAGACAGAGACAGAGACAGAGACAGAGACAGAGACAGAGACAGAGACAGAGACAGAGACAGGGACAGAGACAGAGACAGAGACGGAGACAGAGACCGAGACAGAGACAGACACAGAGACAGAGACAGAGACAGAGACAGAGACAGAAACAGAGACAGAGACAGAGACGGAGACAGAGACAGAGACGCAGACGGAGGCAGAGACAGAGACATATACAGAGACAGCGACAGAGTCAGAGGCAGAGACTGAGACAGAGACAGAGACGGAGACAGAGACAGACACAGAGACAGAGACAGAGACTGAGACAGAGACAGAGACGGAGACAGAGACAGAGACAGAGACAGAGACAGAGACAGAGACTGAGACAGAGACAGAGACAGAGGCAGAGGCAGAGGCAGAGACAGAGACAGAGACAGAGACGGAGATAGAGACAGAGACGGAGACAGAGACGGAGACAGAGGCAGAGACAGAGCCAGAGACAGAGACAGAGACAGAGACAGAGACAGAGACAGAGACAGAGACAGGGACAGAGACAGAGACAGAGACGGAGACAGAGACCGAGACAGAGACAGACACAGAGACAGAGACAGAGACAGAGACAGAGACAGAAACAGAGACAGAGACAGAGACGGAGACAGAGACAGAGACGCAGACGGAGGCAGAGACAGAGACATAGACAGAGACAGCGACAGAGTCAGAGGCAGAGACTGAGACAGAGACAGAGACGGAGACAGAGACAGACACAGAGACAGAGACAGAGACTGAGACAGAGACAGAGACGGAGACAGAGACAGAGACAGAGACAGAGACAGAGACAGAGACTGAGACAGAGACAGAGACAGAGGCAGAGGCAGAGACAGAGACAGAGACAGAGACGGAGATAGAGACAGAGACGGAGACAGAGACGGAGACAGAGGCAGAGACAGAGCCAGAGACAGAGACAGAGACAGAGACAGAGACAGAGACAGGGGGAGAGACAGCGACAGAGACAGAGACAGAGACAGAGACAGAGACACAGACAGAGACAGAGACAGAGACAGAGACAGAGACAGAGACAGAGACAGAGACAGAGACAGAGACAGAGACAGAGACAGAGACAGAGGCAGAGACAGAGGCAGAGACAGAGACAGAGACAGAGGCAGAGACAGAGACAGAGACAGAGACAGAGACAGAGACAGAGACAGAGACAGAGACAGAGACAGAGACAGAGACAGGGACAGAGACAGAGACAGAGACAGAGACGGAGACAGAGACCGAGACAGAGACAGACACAGAGACAGAGACAGAGACAGAGACAGAAACAGAGACAGAGACCGAGACGGAGACAGAGACAGAGACGCGGACGGAGGCAGAGACAGAGACATAGACAGAGACAGCGACAGAGTCAGAGGCAGAGACTGAGACAGAGACAGAGACGGAGACAGAGACAGACACAGAGACAGAGACAGAGACTGGGACAGAGACAGAAACGGAGACAGAGAAAGAGACAGAGACAGAGACAGAGACAGAGACTGAGACAGAGACAGAGACAGAGGCAGAGGCAGAGACAGAGACAGAGACAGAGACGGAGATAGAGACAGAGACAGAGACAGAGACGGAGACGGAGGCAGAGACAGAGCCAGAGACAGAGACAGAGACAGAGACAGAGACAGAGACAGGGGGAGAGACAGCGACAGAGACAGAGACAGAGACAGAGACAGAGACAGAGACACAGACAGAGACAGAGACAGAGACAGAGACAGAGACAGAGACAGAGACAGAGACAGAGACAGAGACAGAGACAGAGACAGAGACAGAGACAGAGACAGAGACAGAGGCAGAGACAGAGGCAGAGACAGAGACAGAGACAGAGGCAGAGACAGAGACACAGGCAGAGACAGAAACAGAGACAGAGACAGATACGGGGACAGAGGCAGAGGCAGAGACAGAGACAGAGACAGAGACAGACACGGAGACAGAGGCAGAGACAGAGACGGAGTCAGAGACAGAGACACAGACATAGACAGATACAGAGACAGAGACAGAGACAGAGACAGAGACGGAGACAAAGACCGAGACAGAGACAGAGACGGAGACAGAGGCAGAGACAGCGGCAGAGACGGAGACGGAGACGGAGACAGGAACACAGACAGAGACAGAGACAGAGACAGAGACAGAGGCAGAGACATAGACAGGGACAGAGACAGAGACAGAGACAGAGACAGAGACAGAGACAGAGGCAGAGACAGAGGCAGAGACAGAGACAGAGACAGAGACGGAGATAGAGACAGAGACAGAGACAGAGACGGAGACAGAGGCAGAGACAGAGCCAGAGACAGAGACAGAGACAGAGACAGAGACAGGGGGAGAGACAGCGACAGAGACAGATACAGAGACACAGACAGAGACAGAGACACAGACAGAGCCAGAGACAGAAACAGAGACGGAGACAGAGACAGAGACAGAGACGGAGACAAAGACCGAGACAGTGACCGAGACGGAGAGAGAGGCAGAGACAGAGCCAGGGACAGGGACGGAGTCAGAGACAGAGGGAGAAACAGCGACAGAGACAGAGACAGAGACAGAGACAGAGGCAGAGGCAGAGGCAGAGACAGAGACAGAGACAGAGACAGAGACAGAGACAGAGACAGAGACAGAGACAGAGACAGAGACAGAGACAGAGGCAGAGACAGAGACACAGACCGAGGAAGAGACAGCGACAGAGACAGAGACAAAGACAGGGACAGAGACAGAGACGGAGACAAAGACAGAGACAGAGCCAGGGACAGAGACGGAGACAGAGACAGAGGCTGCGACAGAGACGGAGGCAGAGACCGAGACAGAGGCAGAGACACAGACAGAGACAGAGACAGAGACAGAGACAGAGACAGAGACAGAGACAGAGACAGAGACAGAGACAGAGACAGAGACAGAGACAGAGACAGAGACAGAGACAGAGACAGAGACAGAGACAGAGACAGAGACAGAGACAGAGACAGAGACAGAGACAGAGACAGAGACAGAGACAGAGACAGAGACAGAGGCAGAGTCTCAGACACAGACAGAGACAGAGACAGAGACAGAGACAGAGACAGAGACAGGGCGAGAGACAGCGAACGAGACAGATACAGAGACACAGACAGAGACAGAGACACAGACAGAGACAGAGACAGAGACACAGACAGAGACAGAGACAGAGACAGAGACAGAGGCAGAGACAGAGCCAGAGACAGAGACAGAGACAGAGACAGAGACAGAGACAGGGGGAGAGACAGCGACAGAGACAGAGACAGAGACAGAGACAGAGACAGAGACACAGACAGAGACAGAGACAGAGACAGAGACAGAGACAGAGACAGAGACAGAGACAGAGACAGAGACAGAGACAGAGACAGAGACAGAGACAGAGACAGAGACAGAGACAGAGACAGAGACAGAGACAGAGACAGAGGCAGAGACAGAGGCAGAGACAGAGACAGAGACAGAGGCAGAGACAGAGACACAGGCAGAGACAGAAACAGAGACAGAGACAGATACGGGGACAGAGGCAGAGGCAGAGACAGAGACAGAGACAGAGACAGAGACGGAGACAGAGGCAGAGACAGAGACGGAGTCAGAGACAGAGACACAGACATAGACAGATACAGAGACAGAGACAGAGACAGAGACAGAGACAGAGACGGAGACAAAGACCGAGACAGAGACAGAGACGGAGACAGAGGCAGAGACAGCGGCAGAGACGGAGACGGAGACGGAGACAGGAACACTGACAGAGACAGAGACAGAGACAGAGACAGAGGCAGAGACATAGACAGGGACAGAGACAGAGACAGAGACAGAGACAGAGACAGAGACAGAGACAGAGGCAGAGACAGAGGCAGAGACAGAGACAGAGACAGAGACGGAGATAGAGACAGAGACAGAGACAGAGACGGAGACAGAGGCAGAGACAGAGCCAGAGACAGAGACAGAGACAGAGACAGAGACAGGGGGAGAGACAGCGACAGAGACAGATACAGAGACACAGACAGAGACAGAGACACAGACAGAGCCAGAGACAGAAACAGAGACGGAGACAGAGACAGAGACAGAGACGGAGACAAAGACCGAGACAGTGACCGAGACGGAGACAGAGGCAGAGACAGAGCCAGGGACAGGGACGGAGTCAGAGACAGAGGGAGAAACAGCGACAGAGACAGAGACAGAGACAGAGGCAGAGGCAGAGGCAGAGACAGAGACAGAGACAGAGACAGAGACAGAGACAGAGACAGAGACAGAGACAGAGACAGAGACGGAGACAGAGACAGAGACAGAGGCAGAGACAGAGACAGTGACAGACACAGGGAGAGGCACTGGGACAGAGACAGAGACAGAGACAGAGACAGAGACACAGAGAAAGAGACAAAGAGACAGAGACGCAGAGACACAGAGACAGAGACACAGAGATAGAGGCACAGAGACAGAGAGACAGAGACGGAGACACAGAGACAGAGACACACACACAGAGACAGAGACTGAGACACAGAGACAGAGACACAGAGACAGTGACATAGAAACAGAGACACAGAGACAGGGACACAGTGAGAGAGACAGAGACACAGAGACGGAGACACGGAGACAGCGACACAGAGACAGAGATACAAAAACGGAGACACACAGACAGAGACACAGAGACGGAGACACAGCGACAGAGACACAGAGACAGAAACACAGAGACAGTTTCACAGAGACAGAGACATAGAGACAGAGACACACAGACAGAGACACAGAGACGTAGACACAGAGACAGAGACACAGTGACAGAGACGCACAGACAGAGACACAGAGACCGAGACACAGAGACGGAGGCACAGAGACAGAGACACAGAAACAGAGACACTGAGACGGAGACAGAGGCACAGGGGCAGAGACACACAGACAGAGACACAGAGACTGAGACACAGAGACGGAGACACAGAGACAGTGACATAGAAACAGAGACACAGAGACAGGGACATAGTGAGAGAGGCAGACACACAGAGACGGAGACACGGAGACAGCGACACAGAGACAGAGATACAAAGACAGAGACACAGGGACTGGGACACAGCGAGAGAGAATCAGAGACGGAGACACAGCGACAGAGACACAGAGACAGAAACACAGAGACAGTTTCACAGAGACAGAGACATAGAGACAGAGACACAGAGACAGAGACACAGGGACTGGGACACAGCGAGAGAGAATCAGAGACAGGGACACAGAGACAGAAACAGAGCCACAGAGACGCAGAGACAGGGACACAGTGCCAGAGACACAGAGACACAGACATAGAGACCGACACAGAGACAGGGACACAGAGACAGAGACGCAGAGACAGAGACGCAGAGACAGAGACGCAGAGACAGAGACACAGAGACAGAGACACGGAGACAGAGACACGTAGACAGAGACACGGAGACAGAGACACAGAGACAGAGACACAGAGGCCGATACACAGAGACAGGGACGCAGAGAGAGAGACACAGGGACGGAGCCACAGGGACAGAGACACTGAGACGGAGACACAGAGACAGGGACACATAGACAGAGACACAGAGACAGAGACTCAGAGACAGAGACAGAGGCACAGAGACGGAGACACAGATACAAAGACACAGAGACAGAGACACAGAGAGAGAGAGACAGATACACAGAGACGGAGACACAGGGACAGAGACACAGAGACAGGGTCACACAGACAAAGACTCAGAGACAGAGACAGAGAAACAGGAACAGGAACACAGAGACAGAGACACAGAGAAAGAGACAAAGAGACAGAGACGCAGAGACACAGAGACAGAGACAGAGATAGAGACACAGAGACAGAGACACACACACAGAGACAGAGACGCAGCGACGGAGACACAGCGACAGAGACACAGAGACAGAGACACAGAGAGGGAGACAGAGGCACAGAGACAGAGACCCCGAGAGAGTGACACAGAGACAGAGGCACAGAGACAGAGTCACAGAGACAGAAACACAGAGACCGAGACCCAGGGACAGAGACACAGAGACAGAGACACAGAGGAAGCGAAACTGAGACAGAGACAGAGACATAGAGACAGAGACAGAGAGACAGAGACACAGAGACAGAGACAGAGACACAGAGACAGAGACACCGAGACAGAGACACCGAGACAGAGGCACAGAGACAGTGGCACAGAGACAAAGACACAGAGACAGAGACACAGAGACAGAGACACAGAGACAGAGACACAGAGACAGAGACACAGAGACAGAGAGACAGAGACAGAGAGACGGAGACACAGACACAGAGAAAGAGACGCAGAGACGGAGACACAGAGACCGAAACACAGAGACCGTGACACAGGGACAGAGACACAGAGACGGGGTCACACAGACAAAGACTCAGAGACAGAGGCAGAGAAACAGGAACAGGAACACAGAGACAGAGACACAGAGAAAGAGACAAAGAGACAGAGACGCAGAGACACAGAGACAGAGACACAGAGATAGAGGCACAGAGACAGAGAGACAGAGACAGAGACACAGAGACAGAGACACACACACAGAGACAGAGACGCAGAGAGGGAGACACGGCGACAGAGACACAGAGACAGAGACACAGAGAGGGAGACAGAGGCACAGAGACAGAGACACCGAGAGAGTGACACAGAGACAGAGGCACAGAGACAGAGACACAGAGACAGAAACACAGAGACCGAGACCCAGGGACAGAGACACAGAGACAGAGACACAGAGAGGGAGACAGAGGCACAGAGACAGAGACACCGAGAGAGTGACACAGAGACAGAGACACCGAGACAGAGACACCGAGACAGAGACACAGCGACAGAGACACAGAGACAGAGACGCAGAGACACAGACAGAGACAGAGACACAGAGACAGAAACACAGAGACCGAGACCCAGTGATAGAGACACAGAGACAGAGACACAGAGAAAGGGAAACTGAGACAGAGACAGAGACATAGAGACAGAGACACAGAGACAGAGACACAGAGACAGAGACACAGAGACAGAGACACAGAGACAGAGACACCGAGACAGAGACACCGAGACAGAGACACCGAGACAGAGGCACAGAGACAAAGACACAGAGACAGAAACACAGAGACAGTTTCACGGAGACCGATGCATAGAGACAGAGACACAGAGACAGAGGCACAGGGACTGGGACACAGCGAGAGAGAATCAGAGACAGAGACACAGAGACAGAGATACAGAGACAGAGACACAGAGTCAGAGACACAGAGACCGAAACACAGAGACAGAGACACAGAGACAGAGACACAGAAACAGAGACACTGAGACGGAGACAGAGGCACGGGGGCAGAGACACACAGACAGAGACACAGAGACTGAGACACAGAGACGGAGACACAGAGACAGTGACATAGAAACAGAGACACAGAGACAGGGACATAGTGAGAGAGGCAGACACACAGAGACGGAGACGCGGAGACAGCGACACAGAGACAGAGATACAAAGACAGAGACACAGGGACTGGGACACAGCGAGAGAGAATCAGAGACGGAGACACAGCGACAGAGACACAGAGACAGAAACACAGAGACAGTTTCACAGAGACAGAGACATAGAGACAGAGACACAGAGACAGAGACACAGGGACTGGGACACAGCGAGAGAGAATCAGAGACAGGGACACAGAGACAGAGACAGAGCCACAGAGACGCAGAGACAGGGACACAGTGCCAGAGACACAGAGACAGAGACATAGAGACCGACACAGAGACAGGGACACAGAGACAGAGACGCAGAGACAGAGACGCAGAGACAGAGACGCAGAGACAGAGACACAGAGACAGAGACACGGAGACAGAGACACGTAGACAGAGACACGCAGACAGAGACACAGAGACAGAGACACAGAGACAGAGTCACAGAGACAGAGACACAGAGACAGAGACACAGAGACAGAGACACAGAGACAGAGAGACAGAGACACAGAGACAGAGACACAGAGACGGAGACACAGACACAGAGAAAGAGACGCAGAGACGGACACACAGAGACCGAGACACAGAGACCGTGACACAGGGAGAGAGACACAGAGACAGAGACACAAAGACAGAGATTCAGAGAGAGTGGCACAGAGACAGAGACACAGAGACAGAGACACAGAGACAGAGACACAGAGGCAGAGACACACAGACAGAGACACAGAGACCGAGACACAGAGACGGAGACACAGAGACAGAGACACAGAAACAGAGACACTGAGACGGAGACAGAGGCAAACGGGCAGAGACACACAGACAGAGACACAGAGACGGAAACACAGAGACAGTGACATAGAAACAGCGACACACAGACAGGGACACAGTGAGGGAGACAGTGACACAGAGACGGAGACACAGAGACGGAGACACAGAGACAGCGACACAGAGACAGAGACACAAAGACAGGGACACAGAGACAGAGACGCAGAGACAGAGACGCAGAGATAGAGACGCGGAGACAGAGACCCAGAGACAGAGACACATTGAGTGAGACACAGAGACGGAGACTCAGGGACAGGGACACAGAGCCAGAGACACAGAGAAAGAGAAACAGAGACAGAGACAGAGACACAGAGACAGAGACACAGAGGCAGAGACACATAGACAGAGACACAGGGACCGAGACACTGAGACGGAGACAGAGGCACATGGGCAGAGACACACAGACAGAGACACAGAGACTGAGACACAGAGACGGAGACACAGAGACAGTGACATAGAAACAGAGACACAGAGACAGGGACACAGTGAGAGAGACAGAGGCACAGAAACGGAGACACAGAGACAGAAACACAGAGACAGTTTCACAGAGACAGAGACATAGAGACAGAGACACAGAGACAGAGATACAGGGACTGGGACACAGCGAGAGAGAATCAGAGACAGGGACACAGAGACAGAGACAGAGACACAGAGACGCGGAGACAGGCACACAGAGACAGAGACACAGAGATACAGAGACACCGAGGTAGAGACACAGAAACAGAGACACAGGGAAAGAGAAATAGAGACAGAGACAGAGACATAGAGACAGAGACACATAGACAGAGACACAGAGACAGAGGCTCAGAGACAGAGACAGATACACAGAGACGGAGACACAGGGACATAGACACAGAGACAGGGTCACACAGACAAAGACTCAGAGACAGAGACAGAGAAACAGGAACAGGAACACAGAGACAGAGACACAGAGAAAGAGACAAAGAGACAGAGACGCAGAGACACAGAGACAGAGACACAGAGATAGACACACAGAGACAGAGACACACACACAGAGACAGAGACGCAGCGACGGAGACACAGCGACAGAGACACAGAGACAGAGACACAGAGAGGGAGACAGAGGCACAGAGACAGAGACACCGAGAGAGTGACACAGAGACAGAGGCACAGAGACAGAGACACAGAGACAGAAACACAGAGACCGAGACCCAGGGACAGAGACACAGAGACAGAGACACAGAGAAAGGGAAACTGAGACAGAGACAGACACTTAGAGACAGAGACACAGAGACAGAGACACAGAGACAGAGACACAGAGACAGAGACACGGAGACAGAGACACAGAGACAGAGATACAGAGACGGAGACACAATGCCAGAGACACAGACACAGAAACACAGAGACGGGGACACAGAGACAGAGACATAATGACAGAAGCACAGAGACAGAGACACAGAGACAGAGACGCAGAGAGGAGACACAGCGACAGAGACACACGGACAGAGGCATAGACACAGAGACAGAGGCACAGAGACAGAGACACGGAGACAGAGACACGGAGACAGAGACACAGAGACAGGGACACAGAGACGGATACACAGAGACAGAAACACAGAGACAGATTCACAGAGACAGAGACACAGAGACAGGGACATAATGACAGAAACACAGAGACAGAGACACAGAGACAGAGACGCAGAGACGGAGACACAGCGACAGAGACACAGAGACAGAGACACAGAGACCGAGACAGATGCATAGAGACAGAGACACGGAGACAGGGACACAGAGACAGTGACACAGAGGAGGGGACACAGGAACAGAGACACCGAGACAGAGACACCGAGACAGACTCACGGAGACAGAGACACAGAGGTAGAGACACAGAGACAGAGACATAGAAACAGAGGCGCAGAGACGGTGACAGAGACACAGACACAGTGACACAGAGACAGAGACATAGAGACAGTGACACAGAGACGGAGACACAGGGACAGAGACACAGAGACAGGGACACACAGACAAAGCCTCAGAGACGGAGACAGAGAAACAGAGACAGGAACACAGAGACAGAGACAGAGGCACAGAGACAGAGACACAGAGACAGAGATACAAAGACAGAGACACAGTGAGAGAGACAGAGACACAGAGACGGAGACACAGCGACAGAGACACAGAGACGGAGACACAGACACAGAGAAAGAGACGAAGAGACGGAGACACAGAGACAGAGACACAGAGGCAGAGACACACAGACAGAGACACAGAGACCGAGACACAGAGACGGAGACACAGAGACAGAGACACAGAGACAGAGACGCACAGACAGGGACACAGAGACCGAGACACAGGGACGGAGACACAGAGACAGAGACACAGAAACAGAGACACTGAGACGGAGACAGAGGCACAGGGGCAGAGACACACAGACAGAGACACAGAGACTGAGACACAGAGATGGAGACACAGAGACAGAGACACAGAGGCAGAGACGCACAGACAGAGACACAGAGACCGAGACACAGAGACGGAGACACAGAGACACAGACACAGAAACAGAGACACTGAGACGGAGACAGAGGCACAGGGGCAGAGACACACAGACAGAGACACAGAGACTGAGACACAGAGACAGAGACACAGAGACAGTGACATAGAAACAGAGACACAGAGACAGGGACACAGTGAGGGAGACAGAGACACAGAGACGGAGACACGGAGACAGCGACACAGAGACAGAGATACAAAGACAGAGACACAGAGACGGAGACACAGCGACAGAGACACAGAGACAGAAACACCGAGACAGAGACACAGAGACAGAGACACAGAGGCAGAGACACAGGGACAGAGACACAGGGACTGGGACACAGCGAGAGAGAATCAGAGACAGGGACACAGAGACAGAGACAGAGACAGAGACAGAGGCAGAGTCTCAGACAGAGACAGAGACAGAGACAGAGACTGCGACAGACACAGGGAGAGGCACTGGGACAGAGACAGAGACAGAGACAGAGACAAAGACAGAGACAGAGACAGAGACAGAGACAGAGACAGAGACAGAGACAGAGACAGAGACAGAGACAGAGACAGAGACAGAGACAGAGACAGAGACAGAGACAGAGACAGAGACAGAGACAGAGGCAGAGACAGAGACAGAGACAGAGACAGAGACAGAGGCAGAGACAGAGACACAGACCGAGGAAGAGACAGCGACAGAGACAGAGGGAGAGACAGAGACACGGACAGAGACAGAGACAAAGACAGAGACAGAGCCAGGGACAGAGACGGAGACAGAGACAGAGGCTGCGACAGAGACGGAGACAGAGACCGAGACAGGGGCAGAGACACAGACAGAGACAGAGACAGAGACAGAGACAGAGACAGAGACAGAGACAGAGACAGAGACAGAGACAGAGACAGAGACAGAGACAGAGACAGAGACAGAGACAGAGACAGAGACAGAGACAGAGACAGAGACAGAGACAGAGACAGAGACAGAGACAGAGACAGAGACAGAGACAGAGACAGAGACAGAGACAGAGACAGAGACAGAGACAGAGACAGAGACAGAGGCAGAGTCTCAGACAGAGACAGAGACAGAGACAGAGACAGAGACAGAGACAGAGACAGAGACAGAGACAGAGACAGAGACAGAGACAGAGACAGAGGCAGAGACAGAGACAGAGACGGAGACAAAGACAGAGACAGAGCCAGGGACAGAGACGGAGACAGAGACAGAGGCTGCGACAGAGACGGAGACAGAGACCGAGACAGAGGCAGAGACACAGACAGAGACAGAGACAGAGGCAGAGGAAGAGACAGAGAAAGAGACAGAGACAGAGACGGAGACAGAGACAGAGACAGAGACAGAGATAGAGACAGAGACAGAGACAGGACACAGAGACAGAGACAGAGGCAGAGACGGAGATAGAGACAGAGGACAGAGTCAGAGACGGAGACAGAGGCAGAGAGAGAGCCAGGGACAGAGACAGGGACAGAGACAGAGGGAGAAACAGCGACAGAGACAGAGACAGAGACAGAGACAGAGACAGAGACAGAGACATAGACAGAGACAGAGACAGAGACAGAGACAGAGGCAGAGTCTCAGACAGAGACAGAGACAGAGACAGAGACAGAGACAGAGACGGAGACAGAGACAGAGACTGGGACAGAGACGGAGACAGCGAAATAGACAGAGACAGACACGGAGACAGCGAAATAGACAGAGACAGAGACAGAGACAGTGACAGACACAGGGAGAGGCACTGGGACAGAGACGGAGACAGAGACATAGACGGAGATAGAGACAGAGACAGAAACATAGACGGAGACAGAGGCAGAGACAAAGACCGAGACAGAGCCGGAGACAGAGAAATAGACAGAGACAGAGACAGAGACTGCGACAGACACAGGGAGAGGCACTGGGACAGAGACAGAGACAGAGACTGCGACAGACACAGGGAGAGGCACTGGGACAGAGACAGAGACAGAGACAGAGACAAAGACAGAGACAGAGACAGAGACAGAGACAGAGACAGAGACAGAGACAGAGACAGAGACAGAGACAGAGACAGAGACAGAGACAGAGACAGAGACAGAGACAGAGGCAGAGACAGAGACAGAGACAGAGACAGAGACAGAGACAGAGGCAGAGACAGAGACACAGACCGAGGAAGAGACAGCGACAGAGACAGAGGGAGAGACAGAGACACGGACAGAGACAGAAGGGCAGGAGACAAAGTCGGAGGCAGAGGGGCAGGAGACAAAGACGGAGACAAGGTCGGAGACAAAGACGGACACAGAGACAGAGACGGAGACAGAGACAGCGTCAGAGACACAGACAGAGGCAGAGACAGAGACAGAGACAGAGACAGAGGCAGAGACAGAGACATAGACGGAGATTGAGACAGAGACAGAGACAGAGACGGAGACAGAGACGGAGACAAAGAGCGAGACAGAGACGGAGACGGAGACAGAGACGGAGACAGAGGCAGAGACAGAGCCAGGGACAGAGACGGAGACAGAATCAGAGGGAGCGACAGCGAGAGAGACAGAGACAGACACAGAGACAGAGACAGAGACAGAGACAGAAACAGAGACAGAGACAGAGACGGAGACAGAGACAGAGACGCAGACGGAGGCAGAGACAGAGACATAGACAGAGACAGCGACAGAGTCAGAGGCAGAGACTGAGACAGAGACAGAGACGGAGACAGAGACAGACACAGAGACAGAGACAGAGACTGAGACAGAGACAGAGACGGAGGCAGAGACAGAGACAGAGACAGAGACAGAGACAGAGACTGAGACAGAGACAGAGACAGAGGCAGAGGCAGAGACAGAGACAGAGACAGAGACGGAGATAGAGACAGAGACAGAGACAGAGACGGAGACAGAGGCAGAGACAGAGCCCGAGACAGAGACAGAGACAGAGACAGAGACAGAGACAGGGGGAGAGACAGCGACAGAGACAGAGACAGAGACAGAGACAGAGACACAGACAGAAACAGAGACAGAGACAGAGACAGAGACAGAGACAGAGACAGAGACAGAGACAGAGACAGAGGCAGAGACAGAGGCAGAGACAGAGACAGAGACAGAGGCAGAGACAGAGACACAGGCAGAGACAGAAACAGAGACAGAGACAGATACGGGGACAGAGGCAGAGGCAGAGACAGAGACAGAGACAGAGACGGAGGCAGAGGCAGAGACAGAGACGGAGACAGAGACAGAGACAGAGACAGAGACAGAGACAGAGACAGAGACGGGGACAGAGACAGAGACAGAGACAGAGATAGAGACAGAGACAGAGACAGAGACAGAGACAGAGACAGAGACAGAGACAGAGACAGAGACAGAGACAGAGACAGAGACAGAGGCAGAGACAGAGACACAGACCGAGGAAGAGACAGCGACAGAGACAGAGGGAGAGACAGAGACACGGACTGAGACAGAAGGGCAGGAGACAAAGTCGGAGGCAGAGGGGCAGGAGACAAAGACGGAGACAAGGTCGGAGACAAGGACGGACACAGAGACAGAGACGGAGACAGAGACAGCGTCAGAGACACAGATAGAGGCAGAGACAGAGACAGAGACAGAGACAGAGGCAGAGACAGAGACATAGACGGAGATTGAGACAGAGACAGAGACAGAGACGGAGACGGAGACAGGGACACAGACAGAGACAGAGACAGAGACAGAGACAGAGGCAGAGACATAGACAGAGACAGAGACAGATACAGAGACAGAGACAGAGACAGAGGCAGAGACAGAGACAGAGACACAGACAGAGACAGAGATAGATACAGAGACAGAGACAGAGACGGAGACAGAGGCAGAGACAGAGACAGAGACAGAGATAGGGGGAGAGACAGCGACAGAGACAGATACAGAGACACAGACAGAGACAGAGACACAGACAGAGCCAGAGACAGAAACAGAGACGGAGACAGAGACAGAGACGGAGACGGAGACAAAGACCGAGACAGTGACCGAGACGGAAACAGAGGCAGAGACAGAGCCAGGGACAGGGACGGAGTCAGAGACAGAGGGAGAGACAGCGACAGAGACAGAGACAGAGACAGAGGCAGAGGCAGAGGCAGAGACAGAGACAGAGACAGAGACAGAGACAGAGACAGAGACAGAGACAGAGACAGAGACAGAGACAGAGACAGAGACAGAGACAGAGAAAGAGACAGAGACGGAGATAGAGACAGAGGGAGAGACAGCGACAGAGACAGAGACAGAGATAGCGGCAGAGACAGAGACAGAGGCAGAGACAGAGACAGAGACAGAGACAGAGACAGAGACAGAGACAGATACAGAGGCAGAGACAGCGGCAGAGACAGAGACGGAGACAGAGACAGAGACACAGACAGAGACAGAGACACAGACAGAGACAGAGACAGAGACAGAGACAGAGACAGAGACAGAGACAGAAGCAGAGACATAGACAGAGACAGAGGCAGAGACAGAGACAGAGGCAGAGACCGAAACAGAGACAGAGACAGATACGGGGACAGAGACAGAGGCAGAGACAGAGACAGAGACAGAGACGGAGACAGAGGCAGAGACAGAGACGGAGTCAGAGACAGAGACACAGACATAGACAGATACAGAGACAGAGACAGAGACAGAGACAGAGACGGAGACAAAGACAGAGACAGAGCCAGGGACAGAGACGGAGACAGAGACAGAGGCTGCGACAGAGACGGAGACAGAGACCGAGACAGAGGCAGAGACACAGACAGAGACAGAGACAGAGACAGAGGCAGAGGGAGAGACAGCGAGAGAGACAGAAACAGAAGCAGAGACAGAGACAGATACGGGGACAGAGACAGAGACAGAGACAGAGACAGAGACAGAGACAGAGACAGAGACAGAGACAGAGACAGAGACAGAGACAGAGACAGAGACAGAGACAGAGACCGAGACAGAGACAGAGACAGAGACAGAGACAGAGACAGAGACAGAGACAGAGACAGAGACAGAGACAGAGACAGAGACAGAGACAGAGACAGAGACAGAGACAGAGACAGAGACGGAGACAAAGACAGAGACAGAGCCAGGGACAGAGACGGAGACAGAGACAGAGGCTGCGACAGAGACGGAGACAGAGACCGAGACAGAGGCAGAGACACAGACAGAGACAGAGACAGAGACAGAGACAGAGACAGAGACAGAGACAGAGACAGAGACAGAGACAGAGACAGAGACAGAGACAGAGACAGAGACAGAGACAGAGACAGAGACAGAGACAGAGACAGGGACAGAGACAGAGACAGAGACAGAGACAGAGACAGAGACAGAGACAGAGGCAGAGTCTCAGACAGAGACAGAGACAGAGACAGAGACAGAGACAGAGACAGAGACAGAGACAGAGGCAGAGACGGAGATAGAGACAGAGACAGAGTCAGAGACGGAGACAGAGGCAGAGAGAGAGCCAGGGACAGAGACAGGGACAGAGACGGAGGGAGAAACAGCGACAGAGACAGAGACAGAGACAGAGACAGAGACAGAGACAGAGACAGAGACAGAGACATAGACAGAGACAGAGACAGAGACAGAGACAGAGGCAGAGCCTCAGACAGAGACAGAGACAGAGACAGAGACAGAGACAGAGACAGAGACAGAGACGGAGACAGAGACAGAGACGGAGACAGCGAAATAGACAGAGACAGACACGGAGACAGCGAAATAGACAGAGACAGAGACAGAGGCAGTGACAGACACAGGGAGAGGCACTGGGACAGAGACAGAGACAGAGACATAGACGGAGATAGAGACAGAGACAGAAACAGAGACGGAGACAGAGACAGAGACAAAGACCGAGACAGAGCCGAAAACAGAGAAATAGACAGAGACAGAGACAGAGACTGCGACAGACACAGGGAGAGGCACTGGGACAGAGACAGAGACAGAGACAGAGACAGAGACAGAGACAGAGACAGAGACAGAGACAGAGACAGAGACAGAGACAGAGACAGAGGCAGAGACAGAGACACAGACCGAGGAAGAGACAGCGACAGAGACAGAGGGAGAGACAGAGACACAGACAGAGACAGAAGGGCAGGAGACAAAGTCGGAGGCAGAGGGGCAGGAGAGAAAGACGGAGACAAGGTCGGAGACAAAGACGGACACAGAGACAGAGACGGAGACAGAGACAGCGTCAGAGACACAGACAGAGGCAGAGACAGAGACAGAGACAGAGACAGAGGCAGAGACAGAGACATAGACGGAGATTGAGACGGAGACAGAGACAGAGACGGAGACAGAGACGGAGACAAAGACCGAGACAGAGACGGAGACGGAGACAGAGACGGAGACAGAGGCAGAGACAGAGCCAGGGACAGAGACGGAGACAGAATCAGAGGGAGCGGCAGCGAGAGAGACAGAGACAGAAGCAGAGACAGAGACAGATACGGGGACAGAGACAGAGGCTGAGACAGAGACAGAGACAGAGGCAGAGACAGAGACAGAGACAGAGACGGAGACAGAGACAGAGACAGAGACTGAGACAGAGGCAGAGACAGCGGCAGAGACAGAGACGGAGACAGAGACAGAGACACAGACAGAGACAGAGACAGAGACAGAGACAGAGACAGAGACAGGGACAGAGACAGAGACAGAGACAGAGACAGAGACAGAGACAGAGACAGAGACAGAGACAGAGACAGAGACAGGGACAGAGACAGAGACAGAGACGGAGACAGAGACCGAGACAGAGACAGACACAGAGACAGAGACAGAGACAGAGACAGAGACAGAGACAGAAACAGAGACAGAGACAGAGACGGAGACAGAGACAGAGACGCAGACGGAGGCAGAGACAGAGACATAGACAGAGACAGCGACAGAGTCAGAGGCAGAGACTGAGACAGAGACAGAGACGGAGACAGAGACAGACACAGAGACAGAGACAGAGACTGAGACAGAGACAGAGACGGAGACAGAGACAGAGACAGAGACAGAGACAGAGACAGAGACAGAGACAGAAACAGAGACAGAGACAGAGACGGAGACAGAGACAGAGACGCAGACGGAGGCAGAGACAGAGACATAGACAGAGACAGCGACAGAGTCAGAGGCAGAGACTGAGACAGAGACAGAGACGGAGACAGAGACAGACACAGAGACAGAGACAGAGACTGAGACAGAGACAGAGACGGAGACAGAGACAGAGACAGAGACAGAGACAGAGACAGAGACAGAGACTGAGACAGAGACAGAGACAGAGGCAGAGGCAGAGACAGAGACAGAGACAGAGACGGAGATAGAGACAGAGACGGAGACAGAGACGGAGACAGAGGCAGAGACAGAGCCAGAGACAGAGACAGAGACAGAGACAGAGACAGAGACAGGGGGAGAGACAGCGACAGAGACAGAGACAGAGACGGAGACAGAGGCAGAGACAGAGACGGAGTCAGAGACAGAGACACAGACATAGACAGATACAGAGACAGAGACAGAGACAGAGACAGAGACAGAGACGGAGACAAAGACCGAGACAGAGACAGAGACGGAGACAGAGGCAGAGACAGCGGCAGAGACGGAGACGGAGACGGAGACAGGAACACAGACAGAGACAGAGACAGAGACAGAGACAGAGGCAGAGACATAGACAGCGACAGAGACAGAGACAGAGACAGAGACAGAGGCAGAGACAGAGGCAGAGACAGAGACAGAGACAGAGACAGAGACAGAGACAGAGACAGAGACAGAGACAGGGGGAGAGACAGCGACAGAGACAGAGACAGAGACAGAGACAGAGACAGAGACACAGACAGAGACAGAGACAGAGACAGAGACAGAGACAGAGACAGAGACAGAGACAGAGACAGAGACAGAGACAGAGACAGAGGCAGAGACAGAGACAGAGACAGAGGCAGAGACAGAGACAGAGACAGAGACAGAGACAGAGACAGAGACAGAGACAGAGACAGAGACAGAGACAGAGACAGAGACAGGGACAGAGACAGAGACAGAGACGGAGACAGAGACCGAGACAGAGACAGACACAGAGACAGAGACAGAGACAGAGACAGAAACAGAGACAGAGACAGAGACGGAGACAGAGACAGAGACGCGGACGGAGGCAGAGACAGAGACATAGACAGAGACAGCGACAGAGTCAGAGGCAGAGACTGAGACAGAGACAGAGACGGAGACAGAGACAGACACAGAGACAGAGACAGAGACTGGGACAGAGACAGAAACGGAGACAGAGAAAGAGACAGAGACAGAGACAGAGACAGAGACTGAGACAGAGACAGAGACAGAGGCAGAGGCAGAGACAGAGACAGAGACAGAGACGGAGATAGAGACAGAGACAGAGACAGAGACGGAGACGGAGGCAGAGACAGAGCCAGAGACAGAGACAGAGACAGAGACAGAGACAGAGACAGGGGGAGAGACAGCGACAGAGACAGAGACAGAGACAGAGACAGAGACAGAGACACAGACAGAGACAGAGACAGAGACAGAGACAGAGACAGAGACAGAGACAGAGACAGAGACAGAGACAGAGACAGAGACAGAGACAGAGACAGAGACAGAGACAGAGACAGAGACAGAGGCAGAGACAGAGGCAGAGACAGAGACAGAGACAGAGGCAGAGACAGAGACAGAGACAGAGACAGAGACAGAGACAGAGGCAGAGACATAGACAGGGACAGAGACAGAGACAGAGACAGAGACAGAGACAGAGACAGAGACTGAGACAGAGACAGAGACAGAGGCAGAGGCAGAGACAGAGACAGAGACAGAGACGGAGACAGAGACAGAGACAGAGACAGAAACAGAGACAGAGACAGAGACGGAGACAGAGACAGAGACGCAGACGGAGGCAGAGACAGAGACATAGACAGAGACAGCGACAGAGTCAGAGGCAGAGACTGAGACAGAGACAGAGACGGAGACAGAGACAGACACAGAGACAGAGACAGAGACTGGGACAGAGACAGAAACGGAGACAGAGAAAGAGACAGAGACAGAGACAGAGACAGAGACAGAGACTGAGACAGAGACAGAGACAGAGGCAGAGGCAGAGACAGAGACAGAGACAGAGACGGAGATAGAGACAGAGACAGAGACAGAGACGGAGAC
This sequence comes from Megachile willughbiella, assembly GCA_945859595.2. Classification (NCBI taxonomy): domain Eukaryota; kingdom Metazoa; phylum Arthropoda; class Insecta; order Hymenoptera; family Megachilidae; genus Megachile; species Megachile willughbiella. The sequence continues at coordinate 63,465 of CAMAOD020000197.1, read as the reverse complement.
GGAGGCAGAGACAGAGCCAGAGACAGAGACAGAGACAGAGACAGAGACAGAGACAGAGACAGGGGGAGAGACAGCGACAGAGACAGAGACAGAGACAGAGACAGAGACAGAGACACAGACAGAGACAGAGACAGAGACAGAGACAGAGACAGAGACAGAGACAGAGACAGAGACAGAGACAGAGACAGAGACAGAGACAGAGACAGAGACAGAGGCAGAGACAGAGGCAGAGACAGAGACAGAGACAGAGGCAGAGACAGAGACAGAGACAGAGACAGAGACAGAGACAGAGGCAGAGACATAGACAGGGACAGAGACAGAGACAGAGACAGAGACAGAGACAGAGACAGAGACTGAGACAGAGACAGAGACAGAGGCAGAGGCAGAGACAGAGACAGAGACAGAGACGGAGACAGAGACAGAGACAGAGACAGAAACAGAGACAGAGACAGAGACGGAGACAGAGACAGAGACGCAGACGGAGGCAGAGACAGAGACATAGACAGAGACAGCGACAGAGTCAGAGGCAGAGACTGAGACAGAGACAGAGACGGAGACAGAGACAGACACAGAGACAGAGACAGAGACTGAGACAGAGACAGAGACGGAGACAGAGACAGAGACAGAGACAGAGACAGAGACAGAGACAGAGACGGAGACAGAGACAGAGACAGAGACAGAGACAGAGACAGAGACAGAGACAGAGACAGAGACAGAGACAGAGACAGCGTCAGAGACACAGACAGAGGCAGAGACAGAGACAGAGGCAGAGACAGAGGCAGAGACAGAGACATAGACGGAGATTGAGACGGAGACAGAGACAGAGACGGAGACAGAGACGGAGACAAAGACCGAGACAGAGACGGAGACGGAGACAGAGACGGAGACAGAGGCAGAGACAGAGCCAGGGACAGAGACGGAGACAGAATCAGAGGGAGCGGCAGCGAGAGAGACAGAGACAGAAGCAGAGACAGAGACAGATACGGGGACAGAGACAGAGGCTGAGACAGAGACAGAGACAGAGGCAGAGACAGAGACAGAGACAGAGACGGAGACAGAGACAGAGACAGAGACTGAGACAGAGACAGAGACAGAGACAGAGACAGAGACAGAGACTGAGACAGAGACAGAGACAGAGACAGAGACTGAGACAGAGACAGAGACAGAGGCAGAGGCAGAGACAGAGACAGAGACAGAGACGGAGATAGAGACAGAGACGGAGACAGAGACGGAGACAGAGGCAGAGACAGAGCCAGAGACAGAGACAGAGACAGAGACAGAGACAGAGACAGAGACAGGGACAGAGACAGAGACAGAGACGGAGACAGAGACCGAGACAGAGACAGACACAGAGACAGAGACAGAGACAGAGACAGAGACAGAGACAGAAACAGAGACAGAGACAGAGACGGAGACAGAGACAGAGACGCAGACGGAGGCAGAGACAGAGACATAGACAGAGACAGCGACAGAGTCAGAGGCAGAGACTGAGACAGAGACAGAGACGGAGACAGAGACAGACACAGAGACAGAGACAGAGACTGAGACAGAGACAGAGACGGAGACAGAGACAGAGACAGAGACAGAGACAGAGACAGAGACAGAGACTGAGACAGAGACAGAGACAGAGGCAGAGGCAGAGACAGAGACAGAGACAGAGACGGAGATAGAGACAGAGACGGAGACAGAGACGGAGACAGAGGCAGAGACAGAGCCAGAGACAGAGACAGAGACAGAGACAGAGACAGAGACAGGGGGAGAGACAGCGACAGAGACAGAGACAGAGACGGAGACAGAGGCAGAGACAGAGACGGAGTCAGAGACAGAGACACAGACATAGACAGATACAGAGACAGAGACAGAGACAGAGACAGAGACGGAGACAAAGACCGAGACAGAGACAGAGACGGAGACAGAGGCAGAGACAGCGGCAGAGACGGAGACGGAGACGGAGACAGGAACACAGACAGAGACAGAGACAGAGACAGAGACAGAGGCAGAGACATAGACAGGGACAGAGACAGAGACAGAGACAGAGACAGAGGCAGAGACAGAGGCAGAGACAGAGGCAGAGGCAGAGACAGAGACAGAGACAGAGACAGAGACAGAGACAGAGACAGAGACAGAGACAGGGGGAGAGACAGCGACAGAGACAGAGACAGAGACAGAGACAGAGACAGAGACACAGACAGAGACAGAGACAGAGACAGAGACAGAGACAGAGACAGAGACAGAGACAGAGACAGAGACAGAGACAGAGACAGAGACAGAGGCAGAGGCAGAGACAGAGACAGAGACAGAGGCAGAGACAGAGACAGAGACAGAGACAGAGACAGAGACAGAGACAGAGACAGAGACAGAGACAGAGACAGAGACAGAGACAGGGACAGAGACAGAGACAGAGACAGAGACGGAGACAGAGACCGAGACAGAGACAGACACAGAGACAGAGACAGAGACAGAGACAGAAACAGAGACAGAGACAGAGACGGAGACAGAGACAGAGACGCGGACGGAGGCAGAGACAGAGACATAGACAGAGACAGCGACAGAGTCAGAGGCAGAGACTGAGACAGAGACAGAGACGGAGACAGAGACAGACACAGAGACAGAGACAGAGACTGAGACAGAGACAGAAACGGAGACAGAGAAAGAGACAGAGACAGAGACAGAGACAGAGACTGAGACAGAGACAGAGACAGAGGCAGAGGCAGAGACAGAGACAGAGACAGAGACGGAGATAGAGACAGAGACAGAGACGGAGACAGAGACAGAGACAGAGACTGAGACAGAGACAGAGACAGCGGCAGAGACAGAGACGGAGACAGAGACAGAGACACAGACAGAGACAGAGACAGAGACAGAGACAGAGACAGAGACAGGGACAGAGACAGAGACGGAGACAGAGACAGAGACAGAGACAGAGACAGAGACAGAGACAGAGACAGAGACAGGGACAGAGACAGAGACAGAGACGGAGACAGAGACAGAGGCAGAGGCAGAGACAGAGACAGAGACAGAGACGGAGATAGAGACAGAGACAGAGACAGAGACGGAGACGGAGGCAGAGACAGAGCCAGAGACAGAGACAGAGACAGAGACAGAGACAGAGACAGGGGGAGAGACAGCGACAGAGACAGAGACAGAGACAGAGACAGAGACAGAGACAGAGACAGAGACAGAGACAGAGACAGAGACAGAGACAGAGACAGAGACAGAGACAGAGACAGAGGCAGAGACAGAGGCAGAGACAGAGACAGAAGGGCAGGAGACAAAGTCGGAGGCAGAGGGGCAGGAGACAAAGACGGAGACAAGGTCGGAGACAAGGACGGACACAGAGACAGAGACGGAGACAGAGACAGCGTCAGAGACACAGATAGAGGCAGAGACAGAGACAGAGACAGAGACAGAGGCAGAGACAGAGACATAGACGGAGATTGAGACAGAGACAGAGACAGAGACGGAGACAGAGACGGACACAGAGACCGAGACAGAGACAGACACAGAGACAGAGACAGAGACAGAGACAGAAACAGAGACAGAGACGGAGACAGAGACAGAGACGCAGACGGAGGCAGAGACAGAGACATAGACAGAGACAGCGACAGAGTCAGAGGCAGAGACTGAGACAGAGACAGAGACGGAGACAGAGACAGAGACAGAGACAGAGACAGAGACTGAGACAGAGACAGAGACGGAGACAGAGACAGAGACAGAGACAGAGACAGAGACTGAGACAGAGACAGAGACAGAGACAGAGGCAGAGGCAGAGACAGAGACAGAGACAGAGACGGAGATAGAGACAGAGACAGAGACAGAGACGGAGACAGAGGCAGAGACAGAGCCAGAGACAGAGACAGTGACAGAGACAGAGACAGAGACAGAGACAGAGACAGAGACAGGGGGAGAGACAGCGACAGAGACAGAGACAGAGACAGAGACAGAGACAGAGACACAGACAGAGACAGAGACAGAGACGGAGACGGAGACAGGGACACAGACAGAGACAGAGACAGAGACAGAGACAGAGGCAGAGACATAGACAGAGACAGAGACAGAGACAGAGACAGAGACAGAGACAGAGGCAGAGACAGAGACACAGACCGAGGAAGAGACAGCGACAGAGACAGAGGGAGAGACAGAGACACAGACAGAGACAGAAGGGCAGGAGACAAAGTCGGAGGCAGAGGGGCAGGAGAGAAAGACGGAGACAAGGTCGGAGACAAAGACGGACACAGAGACAGAGACGGAGACAGAGACAGCGTCAGAGACACAGACAGAGGCAGAGACAGAGACAGAGGCAGAGACAGAGGCAGAGACAGAGACATAGACGGAGATTGAGACGGAGACAGAGACAGAGACGGAGACAGAGACGGAGACAAAGACCGAGACAGAGACGGAGACGGAGACAGAGACGGAGACAGAGGCAGAGACAGAGCCAGGGACAGAGACGGAGACAGAATCAGAGGGAGCGGCAGCGAGAGAGACAGAGACAGAAGCAGAGACAGAGACAGATACGGGGACAGAGACAGAGGCTGAGACAGAGACAGAGACAGAGGCAGAGACAGAGACAGAGACAGAGACGGAGACAGAGACAGAGACAGAGACTGAGACAGAGACAGAGACAGCGGCAGAGACAGAGACGGAGACAGAGACAGAGACACAGACAGAGACAGAGACAGAGACAGAGACAGAGACAGAGACAGGGACAGAGACAGAGACAGAGACAGAGACAGAGACAGAGACAGAGACAGAGACAGAGACAGAGACAGAGACAGGGACAGAGACAGAGACAGAGACGGAGACAGAGACAGAGGCAGAGGCAGAGACAGAGACAGAGACAGAGACGGAGATAGAGACAGAGACAGAGACAGAGACGGAGACGGAGGCAGAGACAGAGCCAGAGACAGAGACAGAGACAGAGGCAGAGACAGAGACAGAGACAGAGACAGAGACGGAGATAGATACAGAGACAGAGACAGAGACGGAGACAGAGGCAGAGACAGAGACAGAGACAGAGATAGGGGGAGAGACAGCGACAGAGACAGATACAGAGACACAGACAGAGACAGAGACACAGACAGAGCCAGAGACAGAAACAGAGACGGAGACAGAGACAGAGACGGAGACGGAGACAAAGACCGAGACAGTGACCGAGACGGAAACAGAGGCAGAGACAGAGCCAGGGACAGGGACGGAGTCAGAGACAGAGGGAGAGACAGCGACAGAGACAGAGACAGAGACAGAGACAGAGACGGAGACAGCGAAATAGACAGAGACAGACACGGAGACAGCGAAATAGACAGAGACAGAGACAGAGGCAGTGACAGACACAGGGAGAGGCACTGGGACAGAGACAGAGACAGAGACATAGACGGAGATAGAGACAGAGACAGAAACAGAGACGGAGACAGAGACAGAGACAAAGACCGAGACAGAGCCGAAAACAGAGAAATAGACAGAGACAGAGACAGAGACTGCGACAGACACAGGGAGAGGCACTGGGACAGAGACAGAGACAGAGACAGAGACAGAGACAGAGACAGAGACAGAGACAGAGACAGAGACAGAGACAGAGACAGAGGCAGAGGCAGAGACAGAGACACAGACCGAGGAAGAGACAGCGACAGAGACAGAGGGAGAGACAGAGACACAGACAGAGACAGAAGGGCAGGAGACAAAGTCGGAGGCAGAGGGGCAGGAGAGAAAGACGGAGGCAAGGTCGGAGACAAAGACGGACACAGAGACAGAGACGGAGACAGAGACAGCGTCAGAGACACAGACAGAGGCAGAGACAGAGACAGAGGCAGAGACAGAGGCAGAGACAGAGACATAGACGGAGATTGAGACGGAGACAGAGACAGAGACGGAGACAGAGACGGAGACAAAGACCGAGACAGAGACGGAGACGGAGACAGAGACGGAGACAGAGGCAGAGACAGAGCCAGGGACAGAGACGGAGACAGAATCAGAGGGAGCGGCAGCGAGAGAGACAGAGACAGAAGCAGAGACAGAGACAGATACGGGGACAGAGACAGAGGCTGAGACAGAGACAGAGACAGAGGCAGAGACAGAGACAGAGACAGAGACGGAGACAGAGACAGAGACAGAGACAGCGGCAGAGACAGAGACGGAGACAGAGACAGAGACACAGACAGAGACAGAGACAGAGACAGAGACAGAGACAGAGACAGGGACAGAGACAGAGACAGAGACAGAGACAGAGACAGAGACAGAGACAGAGACAGAGACAGAGACAGAGACAGAGACAGGGACAGAGACAGAGACAGAGACGGAGACAGAGACCGAGACAGAGACAGACACAGAGACAGAGACAGAGACAGAGACAGAGACAGAGACAGAAACAGAGACAGAGACAGAGACGGAGACAGAGACAGAGACGCAGACGGAGGCAGAGACAGAGACATAGACAGAGACAGCGACAGAGTCAGAGGCAGAGACTGAGACAGAGACAGAGACGGAGACAGAGACAGACACAGAGACAGAGACAGAGACTGAGACAGAGACAGAGACGGAGACAGAGACAGAGACAGAGACAGAGACAGAGGCAGAGACATAGACAGGGACAGAGACAGAGACAGAGACAGAGACAGAGACAGAGACAGAGACTGAGACAGAGACAGAGACAGAGGCAGAGGCAGAGACAGAGACAGAGACAGAGACGGAGACAGAGACAGAGACAGAGACAGAAACAGAGACAGAGACAGAGACGGAGACAGAGACAGAGACGCAGACGGAGGCAGAGACAGAGACATAGACAGAGACAGCGACAGAGTCAGAGGCAGAGACTGAGACAGAGACAGAGACGGAGACAGAGACAGACACAGAGACAGAGACAGAGACTGAGACAGAGACAGAGACGGAGACAGAGACAGAGACAGAGACAGAGACAGAGACAGAGACAGAGACAGAGACAGGGACAGAGACAGAGACAGAGACGGAGACAGAGACCGAGACAGAGACAGACACAGAGACAGAGACAGAGACAGAGACAGAGACAGAGACAGAAACAGAGACAGAGACAGAGACGGAGACAGAGACAGAGACGCAGACGGAGGCAGAGACAGAGACATAGACAGAGACAGCGACAGAGTCAGAGGCAGAGACTGAGACAGAGACAGAGACGGAGACAGAGACAGACACAGAGACAGAGACAGAGACTGAGACAGAGACAGAGACGGAGACAGAGACAGAGACAGAGACAGAGACAGAGACAGAGACAGAGACTGAGACAGAGACAGAGACAGAGGCAGAGGCAGAGACAGAGACAGAGACAGAGACGGAGATAGAGACAGAGACGGAGACAGAGACGGAGACAGAGGCAGAGACAGAGCCAGAGACAGAGACAGAGACAGAGACAGAGACAGAGACAGGGGGAGAGACAGCGACAGAGACAGAGACAGAGACGGAGACAGAGGCAGAGACAGAGACGGAGTCAGAGACAGAGACACAGACATAGACAGATACAGAGACAGAGACAGAGACAGAGACAGAGACAGAGACGGAGACAAAGACCGAGACAGAGACAGAGACGGAGACAGAGGCAGAGACAGCGGCAGAGACGGAGACGGAGACGGAGACAGGAACACAGACAGAGACAGAGACAGAGACAGAGACAGAGGCAGAGACATAGACAGGGACAGAGACAGAGACAGAGACAGAGACAGAGGCAGAGACAGAGGCAGAGACAGAGACAGAGACAGAGACAGAGACAGAGACAGAGACAGAGACAGAGACAGGGGGAGAGACAGCGACAGAGACAGAGACAGAGACAGAGACAGAGACAGAGACACAGACAGAGACAGAGACAGAGACAGAGACAGAGACAGAGACAGAGACAGAGACAGAGACAGAGACAGAGACAGAGACAGAGACAGAGGCAGAGGCAGAGACAGAGACAGAGACAGAGGCAGAGACAGAGACAGAGACAGAGACAGAGACAGAGACAGAGACAGAGACAGAGACAGAGACAGAGACAGAGACACAGACAGAGCCAGAGACAGAAACAGAGACGGAGACAGAGACAGAGACGGAGACGGAGACAAAGACCGAGACAGTGACCGAGACGGAAACAGAGGCAGAGACAGAGCCAGGGACAGGGACGGAGTCAGAGACAGAGGGAGAGACAGCGACAGAGACAGAGACAGAGACAGAGACAGAGACGGAGACAGCGAAATAGACAGAGACAGACACGGAGACAGCGAAATAGACAGAGACAGAGACAGAGGCAGTGACAGACACAGGGAGAGGCACTGGGACAGAGACAGAGACAGAGACATAGACGGAGATAGAGACAGAGACAGAAACAGAGACGGAGACAGAGACAGAGACAAAGACCGAGACAGAGCCGAAAACAGAGAAATAGACAGAGACAGAGACAGAGACTGCGACAGACACAGGGAGAGGCACTGGGACAGAGACAGAGACAGAGACAGAGACAGAGACAGAGACAGAGACAGAGACAGAGACAGAGACAGAGACAGAGACAGAGACAGAGGCAGAGGCAGAGACAGAGACACAGACCGAGGAAGAGACAGCGACAGAGACAGAGGGAGAGACAGAGACACAGACAGAGACAGAAGGGCAGGAGACAAAGTCGGAGGCAGAGGGGCAGGAGAGAAAGACGGAGGCAAGGTCGGAGACAAAGACGGACACAGAGACAGAGACGGAGACAGAGACAGCGTCAGAGACACAGACAGAGGCAGAGACAGAGACAGAGGCAGAGACAGAGGCAGAGACAGAGACATAGACGGAGATTGAGACGGAGACAGAGACAGAGACGGAGACAGAGACGGAGACAAAGACCGAGACAGAGACGGAGACGGAGACAGAGACGGAGACAGAGGCAGAGACAGAGCCAGGGACAGAGACGGAGACAGAATCAGAGGGAGCGGCAGCGAGAGAGACAGAGACAGAAGCAGAGACAGAGACAGATACGGGGACAGAGACAGAGGCTGAGACAGAGACAGAGACAGAGGCAGAGACAGAGACAGAGACAGAGACGGAGACAGAGACAGAGACAGAGACTGAGAGAGAGACAGAGACAGCGGCAGAGACAGAGACGGAGACAGAGACAGAGACACAGACAGAGACAGAGACAGAGACAGAGACAGAGACAGAGACAGGGACAGAGACAGAGACAGAGACAGAGACAGAGACAGAGACAGAGACAGAGACAGAGACAGAGACAGAGACAGAGACAGGGACAGAGACAGAGACAGAGACGGAGACAGAGACCGAGACAGAGACAGACACAGAGACAGAGACAGAGACAGAGACAGAGACAGAGACAGAAACAGAGACAGAGACAGAGACGGAGACAGAGACAGAGACGCAGACGGAGGCAGAGACAGAGACATAGACAGAGACAGCGACAGAGTCAGAGGCAGAGACTGAGACAGAGACAGAGACGGAGACAGAGACAGACACAGAGACAGAGGCAGAGACTGAGACAGAGACAGAGACGGAGACAGAGACAGAGACAGAGACAGAGACAGAGACAGAGACTGAGACAGAGACAGAGACAGAGGCAGAGGCAGAGACAGAGACAGAGACAGAGACGGAGATAGAGACAGAGACGGAGACAGAGACGGAGACAGAGGCAGAGACAGAGCCAGAGACAGATACAGAGACAGAGACAGAGACAGAGACAGAGACAGAGACAGGGACAGAGACAGAGACAGAGACGGAGACAGAGACCGAGACAGAGACAGACACAGAGACAGAGACAGAGACAGAGACAGAGACAGAAACAGAGACAGAGACAGAGACGGAGACAGAGACAGAGACGCAGACGGAGGCAGAGACAGAGACATAGACAGAGACAGCGACAGAGTCAGAGGCAGAGACTGAGACAGAGACAGAGACGGAGACAGAGACAGACACAGAGACAGAGACAGAGACTGAGACAGAGACAGAGACGGAGACAGAGACAGAGACAGAGACAGAGACAGAGACAGAGACTGAGACAGAGACAGAGACAGAGGCAGAGGCAGAGACAGAGACAGAGACAGAGACGGAGATAGAGACAGAGACGGAGACAGAGACGGAGACAGAGGCAGAGACAGAGCCAGAGACAGAGACAGAGACAGAGACAGAGACAGAGACAGGGGGAGAGACAGCGACAGAGACAGAGACAGAGACAGAGACAGAGACACAGACAGAGACAGAGACAGAGACAGAGACAGAGACAGAGACAGGGACAGAGACAGAGACAGAGGCAGAGACAGAGGCAGAGACAGAGACAGAGACAGAGGCAGAGACAGAGACAGGGACAGAGACAGAGACAGAGACAGAGACAGAGACAGAGACAGAGACAGAGACAGAGACAGGGACAGAGACAGAGACAGAGACAGAGACGGAGACAGAGACCGAGACAGAGACAGACACAGAGACAGAGACAGAGACAGAGACAGAAACAGAGACAGAGACAGAGACGGAGACAGAGACAGAGACGCGGACGGAGGCAGAGACAGAGACATAGACAGAGACAGCGACAGAGTCAGAGGCAGAGACTGAGACAGAGACAGAGACGGAGACAGAGACAGACACAGAGACAGAGACAGAGACTGGGACAGAGACTGGGACAGAGACAGAAACGGAGACAGAGAAAGAGACAGAGACAGAGACAGAGACAGAGACTGAGACAGAGACAGAGACAGAGGCAGAGGCAGAGACAGAGACAGAGACAGAGACGGAGATAGAGACAGAGACAGAGACAGAGACAGAGACGGAGACAGAGACAGCGTCAGAGACACAGACAGAGGCAGAGACAGAGACAGAGGCAGAGACAGAGGCAGAGACAGAGACAGAGACAGAGACAGAGACAGAGACAGAGACAGAGACAGAGACAGAGGCAGAGACAGAGGCAGAGACAGAGACAGAGACAGAGGCAGAGACAGAGACACAGGCAGAGACAGAAACAGAGACAGAGACAGATACGGGGACAGAGGCAGAGGCAGAGACAGAGACAGAGACAGAGACAGAGACGGAGACAGAGGCAGAGACAGAGACGGAGTCAGAGACAGAGACACAGACATAGACAGATACAGAGACAGAGACAGAGACAGAGACAGAGACGGAGACAAAGACCGAGACAGAGACAGAGACGGAGACAGAGGCAGAGACAGCGGCAGAGACGGAGACGGAGACGGAGACAGGAACACAGACAGAGACAGAGACAGAGACAGAGACAGAGGCAGAGACATAGACAGGGACAGAGACAGAGACAGAGACAGAGACAGAGACAGAGACAGAGGCAGAGACAGAGGCAGAGACAGAGACAGAGACAGAGACGGAGATAGAGACAGAGACAGAGACAGAGACGGAGACAGAGGCAGAGACAGAGCCAGAGACAGAGACAGAGACAGAGACAGAGACAGGGGGAGAGACAGCGACAGAGACAGATACAGAGACACAGACAGAGACAGAGACACAGACAGAGCCAGAGACAGAAACAGAGACGGAGACAGAGACAGAGACAGAGACGGAGACAAAGACCGAGACAGTGACCGAGACGGAGACAGAGGCAGAGACAGAGCCAGGGACAGGGACGGAGTCAGAGACAGAGGGAGAAACAGCGACAGAGACAGAGACAGAGACAGAGACAGAGGCAGAGGCAGAGGCAGAGACAGAGACAGAGACAGAGACAGAGACAGAGACAGAGACAGAGACAGAGACAGAGACAGAGACAGAGACAGAGACAGAGACAGAGACAGAGACAGAGACAGAGACAGAGACGGAGACAGAGACAGAGGCTGCGACAGAGACGGAGGCAGAGACCGAGACAGAGGCAGAGACACAGACAGAGACAGAGACAGAGACAGAGACAGAGACAGAGACGGAGGCAGAGACCGAGACAGAGGCAGAGACACAGACAGAGACAGAGACAGAGACAGAGACAGAGACAGAGACAGAGACAGAGACAGAGACAGAGACAGAGACAGAGACAGAGACAGAGACAGAGACAGACACAGAGACAGAGACAGAGACAGAGACAGAGTCTCAGACAGAGACAGAGACAGAGACAGAGACAGAGACAGAGACAGAGACAGGGGGAGAGACAGCGACAGAGACAGATACAGAGACGCAGACAGAGACAGAGACACAGACAGAGACAGAGACAGAGACACAGACAGAGACAGAGACAGAGACAGAGACAGAGACAGAGACAGAGACAGAGGCAGAGACAGAGCCAGAGACAGAGACAGAGACAGAGACAGAGACAGAGACAGGGGGAGAGACAGCGACAGAGACAGAGACAGAGACAGAGACAGAGACAGAGACACAGACAGAGACAGAGACAGAGACAGAGACAGAGACAGAGACAGAGACAGAGACAGAGACAGAGACAGAGACAGAGACAGAGACAGAGACAGAGACAGAGACAGAGACAGAGACAGAGACAGAGACAGAGACAGATGCAGAGACAGAGGCAGAGACAGAGACAGAGACAGAGGCAGAGACAGAGACACAGGCAGAGACAGAAACAGAGACAGAGACAGATACGGGGACAGAGGCAGAGGCAGAGACAGAGACAGAGACAGAGACAGAGACGGAGACAGAGGCAGAGACAGAGACGGAGTCAGAGACAGAGACACAGACATAGACAGATACAGAGACAGAGACAGAGACAGAGACAGAGACAGAGACAGAGACGGAGACAAAGACCGAGACAGAGACAGAGACGGAGACAGAGGCAGAGACAGCGGCAGAGCCGGAGACGGAGACGGAGACAGGAACACAGACAGAGACAGAGACAGAGACAGAGACAGAGGCAGAGACATAGACAGGGACAGAGACAGAGACAGAGACAGAGACAGAGACAGAGACAGAGGCAGAGACAGAGGCAGAGACAGAGACAGAGACAGAGACGGAGATAGAGACAGAGACAGAGACAGAGACGGAGACAGAGGCAGAGACAGAGCCAGAGACAGAGACAGAGACAGAGACAGAGACAGGGGGAGAGACAGCGACAGAGACAGATACAGAGACACAGACAGAGACAGAGACACAGACAGAGCCAGAGACAGAAACAGAGACGGAGACAGAGACAGAGACAGAGACGGAGACAAAGACCGAGACAGTGACCGAGACGGAGACAGAGGCAGAGACAGAGCCAGGGACAGGGACGGAGTCAGAGACAGAGGGAGAAACAGCGACAGAGACAGAGACAGAGACAGAGGCAGAGGCAGAGGCAGAGACAGAGACAGAGACAGAGACAGAGACAGAGACAGAGACAGAGACAGAGACAGAGACAGAGACGGAGACAGAGACAGAGACAGAGGCAGAGACAGAGACAGTGACAGACACAGGGAGAGGCACTGGGACAGAGACAGAGACAGAGACAGAGACAGAGACAGAGACAGAGACAGAGACAGAGACAGAGACAGAGACAGAGACAGAGACAGAGACAGAGACAGAGACAGAGACAGAGACAGAGACAGAGACAGAGACAGAGACGGAGACAGAGACAGAGACAGAGACAGAGACAGAGACAGAGACAGAGACAGAGACAGAGACAGAGACAGAGACAGAGACAGAGACGGAGACAGAGACAGAGACAGAGACAGAGACAGAGACAGAGACAGAGACAGAGACAGAGACAGAGACAGAGACAGAGACAGAGACAGAGACAGAGACAGAGACAGAGACAGAGACAGAGACAGAGACAGAGACAGAGACAGATGCAGAGACAGAGGCAGAGACAGAGACAGAGACAGAGGCAGAGACAGAGACACAGGCAGAGACAGAAACAGAGACAGAGACAGATACGGGGACAGAGGCAGAGGCAGAGACAGAGACAGAGACAGAGACAGAGACGGAGACAGAGGCAGAGACAGAGACGGAGTCAGAGACAGAGACACAGACATAGACAGATACAGAGACAGAGACAGAGACAGAGACAGAGACAGAGACGGAGACAAAGACCGAGACAGAGACAGAGACGGAGACAGAGGCAGAGACAGCGGCAGAGACGGAGACGGAGACGGAGACAGGAACACAGACAGAGACAGAGACAGAGACAGAGACAGAGGCAGAGACATAGACAGGGACAGAGACAGAGACAGAGACAGAGACAGAGACAGAGACAGAGACAGAGGCAGAGACAGAGGCAGAGACAGAGACAGAGACAGAGACGGAGATAGAGACAGAGACAGAGACAGAGACGGAGACAGAGGCAGAGACAGAGCCAGAGACAGAGACAGAGACAGAGACAGAGACAGAGACAGGGGGAGAGACAGCGACAGAGACAGATACAGAGACACAGACAGAGACAGAGACACAGACAGAGCCAGAGACAGAAACAGAGACGGAGACAGAGACAGAGACAGAGACGGAGACAAAGACCGAGACAGTGACCGAGACGGAGACAGAGGCAGAGACAGAGCCAGGGACAGGGACGGAGTCAGAGACAGAGGGAGAAACAGCGACAGAGACAGAGACAGAGACAGAGGCAGAGGCAGAGGCAGAGACAGAGACAGAGACAGAGACAGAGACAGAGACAGAGACAGAGACAGAGACAGAGACGGAGACAGAGACAGAGACAGAGGCAGAGACAGAGACAGTGACAGACACAGGGAGAGGCACTGGGACAGAGACAGAGACAGAGACAGAGACAGAGACAGAGACAGAGACAGAGACAGAGACAGAGACAGAGACAGAGACAGAGACAGAGACAGAGACAGAGACAGAGACAGAGACAGAGACGGAGACAGAGACAGAGACAGAGACAGAGACAGAGACAGAGACAGAGACAGAGACAGAGACAGAGACAGAGACAGAGACAGAGACAGAGACGGAGACAGAGACAGAGACAGAGACAGAGACAGAGACAGAGACAGAGACAGAGACAGAGACAGAGACAGACACAGAGACAGAGACAGAGACAGAGACAGAGATAGAGACAGAGACAGAGACAGAGACAGAGACAGAGACAGAGACAGAGACAGAGACAAAGACCGAGACGGAGACAGAGACAGAGACACAGACAGAGACAGAGACAGAGACAGAGACAGAGACAGAGACAGAGACAGAGACAGAGACAGAGGCAGAGACAGAAACAGAGACAGAGACAGAGAGAAACAGAGACAGAGACAGAGACAGAGACAGAGACAGAGACAGAGACAGAGACAGAGACAGAGACAGAGACAGAGACAGAGACAGATACAGAGGCAGAGACAGAGAGAGAGACAGAGACAGAGACAGAGACAGAGACAGAGACAGAGACAGAGACGGAGACAAAGACAGAGACAGAGCCAGGGACAGAGACGGAGACAGAGACAGAGGCTGCGACAGAGACGGAGACAGAGACCGAGACGGAGACAGAGACAGAGACAGAGGCAGAGTCTCACACAGAGACAGAGACAGAGACAGAGACAGAGACAGAGACAGAGACAGAGACGGAGGCAGAGACAGAGACTGGGACAGAGACGGAGACAGCGAAATAGACAGAGACAGAGACAGAGACAGTGACAGACACAGGGAGAGGCACTGGGACAGAGACAGAGACAGAGACAGAGACAGAGACAGAGACAGAGACAGAGACAGAGACAGAGACAGAGACAGAGACAGAGACAGAGACAGAGACAGAGACAGAGACAGAGACAGAGACAGAGACAGAGACAGAGACAGAGACAGAGGCAGAGACAGAGGCAGAGACAGAGACAGAGACAGAGGCAGAGACAGAGACACAGGCAGAGACAGAAACAGAGACAGAGACAGATACGGGGACAGAGGCAGAGGCAGAGACAGAGACAGAGACGGAGACAGAGGCAGAGACAGAGACAGAGACAGAGACAGAGATAGAGACAGAGACAGTGACAGAGACAGAGACAGAGACAGAGACAGAGACAGAGACAGAGACAGAGACAGAGACAGAGACAGAGACAGAGACAGAGACAGAGACAGAGACGGAGACAAAGACAGAGACAGAGACAGAGACAGAGACAGAGACAGAGACAGAGACAGAGACAGAGACAGAGACAGAGACAGAGACAGAGACAGAGACAGAGACAGAGACAGAGACAGAGACAGAGACGGAGACAGAGACAGAGACAGAGGCAGAGTCTCAGACAGAGACAGAGACAGAGACAGAGACAGAGACAGAGACAGAGACAGAGACAGAGACAGAGACAGAGACAGAGACAGAGACAGAGACAGAGACAGAGACATAGACAGAGACAGAGACAGAGGCAGAGACAGAGGCAGAGTCTCAGACAGAGACAGAGACAGAGACAGAGACAGAGACAGAGACAGTGACGGAGACAGAGACAGAGACTGGGACAGAGACGGAGACAGCGAAAGAGACAGAGACAGAGACGGAGACAGCGAAATAGACAGAGACAGAGACAGAGACAGTGACAGACACAGGGAGAGGCACTCGGACAGAGACAGAGACAGAGACATAGACGGAGATAGAGACAGAGACAGAAACAGAGACGGAGACAGAGACAGAGACAAAGACCGAGACAGAGCCGGAGACAGAGAAATAGACAGAGACAGAGACAGAGACAGCGACAGACACAGGGAGAGGCACTGAGACAGAGACAGAGACAGAGACAGAGACAGAGACAGAGACAGAGACAGAGACAGAGACGGAGACGGAGACAGAGACGGAGACAGAGGCAGAGACAGAGCCAGGGACAGAGACGGAGACAGAATCAGAGGGAGCGACAGCGAGAGAGACAGAGACAGAAGCAGAGACAAAGACAGATACGGGGACAGAGACAGAGGCAGAGACAGAGACAGAGACAGAGACAGAGACAGAGACAGAGACGGAGACAGAGACAGAGACAGAGACTGAGACAGAGACAGAGACAGCGGCAGAGACAGAGACGGAGACAGAGACAGAGACACAGACAGAGAGAGAGACAGAGACAGAGACAGAGGCTGCGACAGAGACGGAGACAGAGACCGAGACAGAGGCAGAGGAAGAGACAGAGAAAGAGACAGAGACAGAGACGGAGACAGAGACAGAGACAGAGACAGCGACAGAGACAGAGACAGAGACAGAGACAGAGACAGAGACACAGACGGAGACAGAGACAGAGACGCAGACGGAGGCAGAGACAGAGACATAGACAGAGACAGCGACAGAGACAGAGACAGAGACAGAGACAGAGAAAGAGGCAGAGACGGAGATAGAGACAGAGGGAGAGACAGCGACAGAGACAGAGACAGAGAGAGAGCCAGGGACAGAGACAGGGACAGAGACAGAGGGAGAAACAGCGACAGAGACAGAGACAGAGACAGAGACAGAGGCAGAGTCTCAGACAGAGACAGAGACAGAGACAGAGACAGAGACAGAGGCAGAGTCTCAGACAGAGACAGAGACAGAGACAGAGACAGAGACAGAGACAGAGACAGAGACAGAGACAGAGACAGAGACAGAGAAAGAGACAGAGACAGAGACAGAGACAGAGACATAGTCAGAGACAGAGACAGAGACAGAGACAGAGGCAGAGTCTCAGACAGAGACAGAGACAGAGACAGAGACAGAGACAGAGACAGAGACAGAGACAGAGACAGAGACAGAGACAGAGACCGAGACAGAGACGGAGACAAAGACCGAGACAGAGACAGAGACGGAGACAGAGGCAGAGACAGCGGCAGAGACGGAGACGGAGACGGAGACAGGGACACAGACAGAGACAGAGACAGAGACAGAGACAGAGGCAGAGACATAGACAGAGACAGAGACAGAGACAGAGACAGAGACAGAGACAGAGACAGAGGCAGAGACAGAGACAGAGACAGAGACAGAGACGGAGATAGAGACAGAGACAGAGACGGAGACGGAGACAGAGACGGAGACAAAGACCGAGACGGAGACAGAGACGCAGACAGAGGCAGAGACAGAGACAGAGACAGAGACGGAGATAGAGACAGAGACAGAGACAGAGACGGATACGGAGGCAGAGACAGCGACAGAGACAGAGACAGAGACAGAGACGGAGACAGAGGCAGAGACAGAGACAGAGGCAGAGACAGAGACAGAGACAGAGGCAGAGACAGAGGCAGAGACAGAGACAGAGACAGAGGCAGAGACAGAGACACAGGCAGAGACAGAAACAGAGACAGAGACAGATACGGGGACAGAGGCAGAGGCAGAGACAGAGACAGAGACGGAGACAGAGGCAGAGACAGAGACAGAGACAGAGACAGAGATAGAGACAGAGACAGTGACAGAGACAGAGACAGAGACAGAGACAGAGACAGAGACAGAGACAGAGACAGAGACAGAGACAGAGACAGAGACAGAGACAGAGACAGAGACGGAGACAAAGACAGAGACAGAGCCAGGAACAGAGACGGAGACAGAGACAGAGGCAGAGGAAGAGACAGAGAAAGAGACAGAAACAGAGACGGAGACAGAGACAGAGACAGAGACAGAGATAGAGACAGAGACAGAGACAGAGACAGAGACAGAGGCAGAGACGGACATAGAGACAGAGACAGAGTCAGAGACGGAGACAGAGGCAGAGAGAGAGCCAGGGACAGAGACAGGGACAGAGACAGAGGGAGAAACAGCGACAGAGACAGAGACAGAGACAGAGACAGGGACAGAGACAGAGACAGAGACATAGACAGAGACAGAGACAGAGACAGAGACAGAGGCAGAGTCTCAGACAGAGACAGAGACAGAGACAGAGACAGAGACAGAGACAGAGACGGAGACAGAGACAGAGACTGGGACAGAGACGGAGACAGCGAAATAGACAGAGACAGAGACGGAGACAGCGAAATAGACAGAGACAGAGACAGAGACAGAGACAGAGACAGAGACAGAGACAGAGACAGAGACAGAGACAGAGACAGAGACGGAGACAGAGACAGAGACAGAGGCAGAGTCTCACACAGAGACAGAGACAGAGACAGAGACAGAGACAGAGACGGAGGCAGAGACAGAGACTGGGACAGAGACGGAGACAGCGAAATAGACAGAGACAGAGACAGAGACAGTGACAGACACAGGGAGAGGCACTGGGACAGAGACAGAGACAGAGACAGAGACAGAGACAGAGACAGAGACAGAGACAGAGACAGAGACAGAGACAGAGACAGAGACAGAGACAGAGACAGAGACGGAGACAGAGACAGAGACAGAGGCAGAGTCTCAGACAGAGACAGAGACAGAGACAGAGACAGAGACAGAGACAGAGACAGAGACAGAGACAGAGACAGAGACAGAGACAGAGACAGAGACAGAGACATAGGCAGAGACAGAGACAGAGGCAGAGACAGAGGCAGAGTCTCAGACAGAGACAGAGACAGAGACAGAGACAGAGACAGAGACAGTGACGGAGACAGAGACAGAGACTGGGACAGAGACGGAGACAGCGAAAGAGACAGAGACAGAGACGGAGACAGCGAAATAGACAGAGACAGAGACAGAGACAGTGACAGACACAGGGAGAGGCACTCGGACAGAGACAGAGACAGAGACATAGACGGAGATAGAGACAGAGACAGAAACAGAGACGGAGACAGAGACAGAGACAAAGACCGAGACAGAGCCGGAGACAGAGAAATAGACAGAGACAGAGACAGAGACAGCGACAGACACAGGGAGAGGCACTGAGACAGAGACAGAGACAGAGACAGAGACAGAGACAGAGACAGAGACAGAGACAGAGACGGAGACGGAGACAGAGACGGAGACAGAGGCAGAGACAGAGCCAGGGACAGAGACGGAGACAGAATCAGAGGGAGCGACAGCGAGAGAGACAGAGACAGAAGCAGAGACAAAGACAGATACGGGGACAGAGACAGAGGCAGAGACAGAGACAGAGACAGAGACAGAGACAGAGACAGAGACGGAGACAGAGACAGAGACAGAGACTGAGACAGAGACAGAGACAGCGGCAGAGACAGAGACGGAGACAGAGACAGAGACACAGACAGAGAGAGAGACAGAGACAGAGACAGAGGCTGCGACAGAGACGGAGACAGAGACCGAGACAGAGGCAGAGGAAGAGACAGAGAAAGAGACAGAGACAGAGACGGAGACAGAGACAGAGACAGAGACAGCGACAGAGACAGAGACAGAGACAGAGACAGAGACAGAGACACAGACGGAGACAGAGACAGAGACGCAGACGGAGGCAGAGACAGAGACATAGACAGAGACAGCGACAGAGACAGAGACAGAGACAGAGACAGAGAAAGAGGCAGAGACGGAGATAGAGACAGAGGGAGAGACAGCGACAGAGACAGAGACAGAGAGAGAGCCAGGGACAGAGACAGGGACAGAGACAGAGGGAGAAACAGCGACAGAGACAGAGACAGAGACAGAGACAGAGGCAGAGTCTCAGACAGAGACAGAGACAGAGACAGAGACAGAGACAGAGGCAGAGTCTCAGACAGAGACAGAGACAGAGACAGAGACAGAGACAGAGACAGAGACAGAGACAGAGACAGAGACAGAGAAAGAGACAGAGACAGAGACAGAGACAGAGACATAGTCAGAGACAGAGACAGAGACAGAGACAGAGGCAGAGTCTCAGACAGAGACAGAGACAGAGACAGAGACAGAGACAGAGACAGAGACAGAGACAGAGACAGAGACAGAGACCGAGACAGAGACGGAGACAAAGACCGAGACAGAGACAGAGACGGAGACAGAGGCAGAGACAGCGGCAGAGACGGAGACGGAGACGGAGACAGGGACACAGACAGAGACAGAGACAGAGACAGAGACAGAGGCAGAGACATAGACAGAGACAGAGACAGAGACAGAGACAGAGACAGAGACAGAGACAGAGGCAGAGACAGAGACAGAGACAGAGACAGAGACGGAGATAGAGACAGAGACAGAGACGGAGACGGAGACAGAGACGGAGACAAAGACCGAGACGGAGACAGAGACGCAGACAGAGGCAGAGACAGAGACAGAGACAGAGACGGAGATAGAGACAGAGACAGAGACAGAGACGGATACGGAGGCAGAGACAGCGACAGAGACAGAGACAGAGACAGAGACGGAGACAGAGACAGAGACAGAGACAGAGGCAGAGACAGAGACAGAGACAGAGACAGACACAGAGACAGAGACAGATACAGAGACAGAGACAGAGACAGAGACAGAGACAGAGACAGAGACAGAGACAGAGACAAAGACCGAGACGGAGACAGAGACAGAGACACAGACAGAGACAGAGACAGAGACAGAGACAGAGACAGAGACAGAGACAGAGACAGAGACAGAGACAGAGACAGAGACAGAGACAGAGACAGAGGCAGAGACAGAAACAGAGACAGAGACAGAAACAGAGACAGAGACAGAGACAGAAACAGAGACAGAGACAGAGACAGAGACAGAGACAGAGACAGAGACAGAGACAGAGACACAGACAGATACAGAGGCAGAGACAGCGGCAGAGACAGAGACGGAGACAGAGACAGAGATACAGACAGAGACAGAGACACAGACAGAGACAGAGACAGAGACAGAGACAGAGACAGAGGCAGAGACATAGACAGAGACAGAGACAGAGACAGAGGCAGAGACAGAGGCAGAGACAGAGACAGAGACAGAGGCAGAGACAGAGACAGAGGCAGAGACAGAAACAGAGACAGAGACAGATACGGGGACAGAGACAGAGGCAGAGACAGAGACAGAGACAGAGACGGAGACAGGGGCAGAGACAGAGACGGAGTCAGAGACAGAGACACAGGCATAGACAGATACAGAGACAGAGACAGAGACAGAGACAGAGACAGAGACAGAGACAGAGACAGAGACAGAGACAGAGACGGAGACAAATACCGAGACAGAGACAGAGACGGAGACAGAGGCAGAGACAGCGGCAGAGACAGAGACGGAGACGGAGACAGGGACACAGACAGAGACAGAGACAGAGACAGAGACAGAGACAGAGACAGAGGCAGAGACACAGACAGAGACAGAGACAGAGACAGAGACAGAGACAGAGACAGAGGCAGAGACAGAGGCAGAGACAGAGACAGAGACAGAGACGGAGATAGAGACAGAGACAGAGACTGAGACGGCGACAGAGGCAGAGACTGAGCCAGAGACAGAGACAGAGACAGTGACAGAGACAGAGACAGATACAGGGGGAGAGACAGCGACAGAGACAGAGATAGAGACAGAGACAGGGACAGAGACACAGACAGAGACAGAGACAGAAACAGAGACAGAGACAGAGACAGAGACAGAGACAGAGACGGAGACGGAGACAGAGACAGAGACAGAGGCAGAGTCTCACACAGAGACAGAGACAGAGACAGAGACAGAGACAGAGACGGAGGCAGAGACAGAGACTGGGACAGAGACGGAGACAGCGAAATAGACAGAGACAGAGACAGAGACAGTGACAGACACAGGGAGAGGCACTGGGACAGAGACAGAGACAGAGACAGAGACAGAGACAGAGACAGAGACAGAGACAGAGACAGAGACAGAGACAGAGACAGAGACGGAGACAGAGACAGAGACAGAGGCAGAGTCTCAGACAGAGACAGAGACAGAGACAGAGACAGAGACAGAGACAGAGACAGAGACAGAGACAGAGACAGAGACAGAGACAGAGACAGAGACAGAGACAGAGACAGAGACATAGACAGAGACAGAGACAGAGACAGAGACAGAGGCAGAGTCTCAGACAGAGACAGAGACAGAGACAGAGACAGAGACAGAGACAGAGACGGAGACAGAGACAGAGACTGGGACAGAGACGGAGACAGCGAAATAGACAGAGACAGAGACGGAGACAGCGAAATAGACAGAGACAGAGACAGAGACAGTGACAGACACAGGGAGAGGCACTCGGACAGAGACAGAGACAGAGACATAGACGGAGATAGAGACAGAGACAGAAACAGAGACGGAGACAGAGACAGAGACAAAGACCGAGACAGAGCCGGAGACAGAGAAATAGACAGAGACAGAGACAGAGACAGCGACAGATACAGGGAGAGGCACTGAGACAGAGACAGAGACAGAGACAGAGACAGAGACAGAGACAGAGACAGAGACAGAGACAGAGACAGAGACAGAGACGGAGACGGAGACAGAGACGGAGACAGAGGCAGAGACAGAGCCAGGGACAGAGACGGAGACAGAATCAGAGGGAGCGACAGCGAGAGAGACAGAGACAGAAGCAGAGACAAAGACAGATACGGGGACAGAGACAGAGGCAGAGACAGAGACAGAGACAGAGACAGAGACAGAGACGGAGACAGAGACAGAGACAGAGACTGAGACAGAGACAGAGACAGCGGCAGAGACAGAGACGGAGACAGAGACAGAGACACAGACAGAGAGAGAGACAGAGACAGAGACAGAGGCTGCGACAGAGACGGAGACAGAGACCGAGACAGAGGCAGAGGAAGAGACAGAGAAAGAGACAGAGACAGAGACGGAGACAGAGACAGAGACAGAGACAGCGACAGAGACAGAGACAGAGATAGAGACAGAGACACAGACGGAGACAGAGACAGAGACGCAGACGGAGGCAGAGACAGAGACATAGACAGAGACAGCGACAGAGACAGAGACAGAGACAGAGACAGAGAAAGAGGCAGAGACGGAGATAGAGACAGAGGGAGAGACAGCGACAGAGACAGAGACAGAGAGAGAGCCAGGGACAGAGACAGGGACAGAGACAGAGGGAGAAACAGCGACAGAGACAGAGACAGAGACAGAGACAGAGACAGAGACAGCGGCAGAGTCTCAGACAGAGACAGAGACAGAGACAGAGACAGAGACAGAGACAGAGACAGAGGCAGAGTCTCAGACAGAGACAGAGACAGAGACAGAGACAGAGACAGAGACAGAGACAGAGACAGAGACAGAGACAGAGACAGAGGCAGAGTCTCAGACAGAGACAGAGACAGAGACAGAGACAGAGACAGAGACAGAGACGGAGACAGAGACAGAGACTGGGACAGAGACGGAGACAGAGACAGAGAAAGAGACAGAGACAGAGACAGAGACAGAGACATAGACAGAGACAGAGACAGAGACAGAGACAGAGGCAGAGTCTCAGACAGAGACAGAGACAGAGACAGAGACAGAGACAGAGACAGAGACAGAGACAGAGACAGAGACAGAGACCGAGACAGAGACGGAGACAAAGACCGAGACAGAGACAGAGACGGAGACAGAGGCAGAGACAGCGGCAGAGACGGAGACGGAGACGGAGACAGGGACACAGACAGAGACAGAGACAGAGACAGAGACAGAGACAGAGACAGAGACAGAGACAGAGACAGAGACAGAGACAGAGACAGAGACGGAGACGGAGACAGAGACGGAGACAGAGGCAGAGACAGAGCCAGGGACAGAGACGGAGACAGAATCAGAGGGAGCGACAGCGAGAGAGACAGAGACAGAAGCAGAGACAAAGACAGATACGGGGACAGAGACAGAGGCAGAGACAGAGACAGAGACAGAGACAGAGACAGAGACGGAGACAGAGACAGAGACAGAGACTGAGACAGAGACAGAGACAGCGGCAGAGACAGAGACGGAGACAGAGACAGAGACACAGACAGAGAGAGAGACAGAGACAGAGACAGAGGCTGCGACAGAGACGGAGACAGAGACCGAGACAGAGGCAGAGGAAGAGACAGAGAAAGAGACAGAGACAGAGACGGAGACAGAGACAGAGACAGAGACAGCGACAGAGACAGAGACAGAGACAGAGACAGAGACACAGACGGAGACAGAGACAGAGACGCAGACGGAGGCAGAGACAGAGACATAGACAGAGACAGCGACAGAGACAGAGACAGAGACAGAGACAGAGAAAGAGGCAGAGACGGAGATAGAGACAGAGGGAGAGACAGCGACAGAGACAGAGACAGAGAGAGAGCCAGGGACAGAGACAGGGACAGGGACAGAGGGAGAAACAGCGACAGAGACAGAGACAGAGACAGAGACAGAGACAGAGGCAGAGTCTCAGACAGAGACAGAGACAGAGACAGAGACAGAGACAGAGACAGAGACAGAGGCAGAGTCTCAGACAGAGACAGAGACAGAGACAGAGACAGAGACAGAGACAGAGACAGAGACAGAGACAGAGACAGAGACAGAGACAGAGAAAGAGACAGAGACAGAGACAGAGACAGAGACATAGACAGAGACAGAGACAGAGACAGAGACAGAGGCAGAGTCTCAGACAGAGACAGAGACAGAGACAGAGACAGAGACAGAGACAGAGACAGAGACAGAGACAGAGACAGAGACCGAGACAGAGACGGAGACAAAGACCGAGACAGAGACAGAGACGGAGACAGAGGCAGAGACAGCGGCAGAGACGGAGACGGAGACGGAGACAGGGACACAGACAGAGACAGAGACAGAGACAGAGACAGAGGCAGAGACATAGACAGAGACAGAGACAGAGACAGAGACAGAGACAGAGACAGAGACAGAGGCAGAGACAGAGACAGAGACAGAGACAGAGACAGAGGCAGAGACAGCGGCAGAGACAGAGACGGAGACGGAGACAGGGACACAGACAGAGACAGAGACAGAGACAGAGACAGAGACAGTGACAGAGACAGAGACAGTGGCAGAGACAAAGCCAGGGACAGAGACGGAGACAGAGACAGAGGGAGAGACAGCGAGAGAGACAGAAACAGAAGCAGAGACAGAGACAGATACGGGGACAGAGACAGAGGCAGAGACAGAGACAGAGACAGAGACAGAGACAGAGACAGAGACAGAGACGGAGACAGAGACAGAGGCAGAGACAGAGACAGAGACAGAGGCAGAGACAGAGACATAGACATAGACAGAGACAGAGACAGAGACAGAGACAGACACAGAGACAGGGACAGAGACAGAGACAGAGACAGAGACAGAGACAGAGACAGAGACGGAGACAAAGACCGAGACAGAGACAGAGACGGAGACAGAGGCAGAGACAGAATCAGGGAGAGAGACGGAGTCAGGGACAGAGGGAGAGACAGCGACAGAGACAGAGACAGAGACAGAGGCAGAGGCAGAGGCAGGGACAGAGACAGAGACAGAGACAGAGACAGAGACAGAGACAGAGACAGAGACAGAGACAGAGACAGAGACAGAGACGGGGACAAAGACAGAGACAGAGACAGGGACAGAGGCAGAGACAGCGACAGAGACAGAGACCGAGACAGAGACAGAGACGGAGACAGAGGCATAGACAGAACCAGGGACAGAGACGGAGACAGAGACAGAGACAGAGACGGACACAGTGACAGAGACAGAGACAGAGACAGAGACGGAGACAAAGACCCAGACAGACGCAGAGACTGAGACAGAGGCAGAGACAGAGACAGAGACAGAGACAGAGGCAGGGACAGAGACAGAGACAGAGACAGAGACAGAGACAGAGACAGAGACAGAGACAGAGACAGCGGCAGAGACAGAGACGGAGACAGAGACAGAGACAGACACAGAGACAGTGACAGAGACAGAGACAGAGACAGAGGCAGAGACAGAGACAGAGACAGAGACAGAGACAGAGACAGAGACAGGGACAGAGACAGAGACAGAGACAGAGCCAGAGACAGAGACAGAGACGGAGACAGAGACACAGACAGAGACAGAGACGGAGATAGAGACAGAGACAGAGACAGAGACGGAGACAGAGGAAGAGACAGAGACAGAGACAGAGACAGAGACAGAGACAGGAGGAGAGACAGCGACAGAGACAGAGACAGAGACAGAGACAGAGATAGAGACAGAGACAGAGACAGAGACAGAGACAGAGACAGAGACAGAGACAGAGACAGAGACAGAGACAGAGACAGAGACAGAGACAGAGACAGAGACAGAGACAGAGACAGAGACAGAGACAGAGACAGAGACAGAGTCAGAGACAGAGACGGAGACGGAGAAGGAGACAGAGACAGAGGCAGAGACAGAGACAGAGACAGAGACAGAGACAGAGACAGAGACAGAGACAGAGACAGAGACAGAGACAGAGACAGAGACAGAGGCAGAGACAGAGACAGAGGCAGAGACAGAGACATAGACGGAGATAGAGACAGAGACAGAGACAGAGACGGAGACAGAGACGGAGACACAGACAGAGACAGAGACAGAGACAGAGACAGAGACAGAGACAGAGACAGAGACAGAGACAGAGACAGAGACAGAGACAGAGACAGAGACAGAGACAGAGACGGAGACAGAGGCAGAGACAGAGCCAGGGACAGAGACGGAGAGAGAGACAGAGGGAGAGACAGCGAGAGAGACAGAAACAGAAGCAGAGACAGAGACAGATACGGGGACAGAGACAGAGGCAGAGACAGAGACAGAGACAGAGACAGAGACGGAGACAGAGACAGAGACAGAGACAGAGACAGAGACAGAGACAGCGGCGGAGACAGAGACGGAAACAGAGACAGAGACACAGACAGAGACAGAGACAGAGACAGAGACATAGACAGAGACCGAGACAGAGACAGAGACATAGACGGAGACGGAGACGGAGATAGAGACAGAGACAGAGGAATAGACAGAGACAGAGACAGAGACAGCGACAGGCACAGGGAGAGGCACTGGGACAGAGACAGAGACAGAGACAGAGACGGAGACAAAGACCGAGACAGAGACAGAGACGGAGACAGAGGCAGAGACAGAGCCAGGGACAGAGACGGAGAGAGAGACAGAGGGAGAGACAGCGAGAGAGACAGAAACAGAAGCAGAGACAGAGACAGAGACAGAGACAGAGACGGAGACAAAGACAGAGACAGAGCCAGGAACAGAGACGGAGACAGAGACAGAGGCAGAGGAAGAGACAGAGAAAGAGACAGAGACAGAGACGGAGACAGAGACAGAGACAGAGACAGAGATAGAGACAGAGACAGAGACAGAGACAGAGACAGAGGCAGAGACGGAGATAGAGACAGAGACAGAGTCAGAGACGGAGACAGAGGCAGAGAGAGAGCCAGGGACAGAGACAGGGACAGAGACAGAGGGAGAAACAGCGACAGAGACAGAGACAGAGACAGAGACAGAGACAGAGACAGAGACAGAGACAGAGACATAGACAGAGACAGAGACAGAGACAGAGACAGAGGCAGAGTCTCAGACAGAGACAGAGACAGAGACAGAGACAGAGACGGAGACAGAGACGGAGACAGAGACAGAGACTGGGACAGAGACGGAGACAGCGAAATAGACAGAGACAGAGACGGAGACAGCGAAATAGACAGAGACAGAGACAGAGACAGTGACAGACACAGGTAGAGGCACTCGGACAGAGACAGAGACAGAGACATAGACGGAGATAGAGACAGAGACAGAAACAGAGACGGAGACAGAGACAGAGACAAAGACCGAGACAGAGCCGGAGACAGAGAAATAGACAGAGACAGAGACAGAGACAGCGACAGACACAGGGAGAGGCACTGAGACAGAGACAGAGACAGAGACAGAGACAGAGACAGAGACAGAGACAGAGACAGAGACAGAGACAGAGACAGAGACGGAGACAGAGGCAGAGACAGAGCCAGGGACAGAGACGGAGACAGAATCAGAGGGAGCGACAGCGAGAGAGACAGAGACAGAAGCAGAGACAAAGACAGATACGGGGACAGAGACAGAGGCAGAGACAGAGACAGAGACAGAGACAGAGACAGAGACAGAGACGGAGACAGAGACAGAGACAGAGACTGAGACAGAGACAGAGACAGCGGCAGAGACAGAGATGGAGACAGAGACAGAGACACAGACAGAGACAGAGACAGAGACAGAGACAGAGACAGAGGCTGCGACAGAGACGGAGACAGAGACCGAGACAGAGGCAGAGACACAGACAGAGACAGAGACAGAGGCAGAGGAAGAGACAGAGAAAGAGACAGAGACAGAGACGGAGACAGAGACAGAGACAGAGACAGCGACGGAGACAGAGACAGAGACAGAGACAGAGACAGAGACACAGACGGAGACAGAGACAGAGACGCAGACGGAGGCAGAGACAGAGACATAGACAGAGACAGCGACAGAGTCAGAGGCAGAGACTGAGACAGAGACAGAGACGGAGACAGAGACAGAGACAGAGACAGAGACAGAGACTGAGACAGAGACAGAGACGGAGACAGAGACAGAGACAGAGACAGAGACAGAGACTGAGACAGAGACAGAGACAGAGGCAGAGGCAGAGACAGAGACAGAGACAGAGACGGAGATAGAGAGAGAGACAGAGACAGAGACGGAGACAGAGGCAGAGTCAGAGCCAGAGACAGAGACAGAGACAGAGACAGAGACAGGGGGAGAGACGGCGACAGAGACAGAGACAGAGACAGAGACAGAGACAGAGACAGAGACACAGACAGAGACAGAGACAGAGACAGAGACAGAGGCAGAGACAGAGACAGAGACAGAGGCAGAGACAGAGGCAGAGACAGAGACAGAGACAGAGACGGAGACAGAGGCAGAGACAGAGACGGAGTCAGAGGTAGAGACACAGACATAGACAGATACAGAGACAGAGACAGAGACAGAGACAGAGACCGAGACAGAGACGGAGACAAAGACCGAGACAGAGACAGAGACGGAGACAGAGGCAGAGACAGCGGCAGAGACGGAGACGGAGACGGAGACAGGGACACAGACAGAGACAGAGACAGAGACAGAGACAGAGGCAGAGACATAGACAGAGACAGAGACAGAGACAGAGACAGAGACAGAGACAGAGACAGAGACAGAGGCAGAGACAGAGACAGAGACAGAGACAGAGACGGAGATAGAGACAGAGACAGAGACAGAGACGGAGACAGATGCAGAGACAGAGCCAGAGACAGAGACAGAGTCAGAGACAGAGACAGGGGGAGAGACAGCGACAGAGACAGATACAGAGACACAGACAGAGACAGAGACACAGACAGAGCCAGAGACAGAAACAGAGACGGAGACAGAGACAGAGACAGAGACGGAGACAAAGACCGAGACAGTGACCGAGACGGAGACAGAGGCAGAGACAGAGCCAGGGACAGGGACGGATACAGAGGCAGAGACAGAGACAGAGACAGAGACAGAGACAGAGACAGAGACAGAGACAGAGACAGAGACAGGGACAGAGACAGAGACAGAGACAGAGCCAGAGACAGAGACAGAGACGGAGACAGAGACACAGACAGAGACAGAGACGGAGATAGAGACAGAGACAGAGACAGAGACGGAGACAGAGGCAGAGACAGAGACAGAGACAGAGACAGAGACAGAGACAGGAGGAGAGACAGCGACAGAGACAGAGACAGAGACAGAGACAGAGACAGAGACAGAGATAGAGACAGAGACAGAGACAGAGACAGAGACAGAGACAGAGACAGAGACAGAGACAGAGACAGAGACAGAGACAGAGACAGAGACAGAGACAGAGACAGAGACAGAGACAGAGACAGAGACAGAGTCAGAGACAGAGACGGAGACGGAGAAGGAGACAGAGACAGAGGCAGAGACAGAGACAGAGACAGAGACAGAGACAGAGACAGAGACAGAGACAGAGACAGAGACAGAGACAGAGACAGAGGCAGAGACCGAGACAGAGGCAGAGACAGAGACATAGACGGAGATAGAGACAGAGACAGAGACAGAGACGGAGACAGAGACAGAGACGGAGACAGAGGCAGAGACAGAGCCAGGGACAGAGACGGAGAGAGAGACAGAGGGAGAGACAGCGAGAGAGACAGAAACAGAAGCAGAGACAGAGACAGATACGGGGACAGAGACAGAGGCAGAGACAGAGACAGAGACAGGGACAGAGACGGAGACAGAGACAGAGACAGAGACTGAGACAGAGACAGAGACAGCGGCGGAGACAGAGACGGAAACAGAGACAGAGACACAGACAGAGACAGAGACAGAGACAGAGACATAGACAGAGACCGAGACAGAGACAGAGACATAGACGGAGACGGAGACGGAGATAGAGACAGAGACAGAGGAATAGACAGAGACAGAGACAGAGACAGCGACAGGCACAGGGAGAGGCACTGGGACAGAGACAGAGACAGAGACAGAGACGGAGACAAAGACCGAGACAGAGACAGAGACGGAGACAGAGGCAGAGACAGAGCCAGGGACAGAGACGGAGAGAGAGACAGAGGGAGAGACAGCGAGAGAGACAGAAACAGAAGCAGAGACAGAGACAGATACGGGGACAGAGACAGAGACAGAGACAGAGACAGAGACAGAGGCGGAGACAGAGACAGAGACAGAGACTGAGACAGAGACAGAGACAGAGACATAGACAGAGACCGAGACAGAGACAGAGACATAGACGGAGACGGAGATGGAGATAGAGACAGAGACAGAGGAATAGACAGAGACAGAGACAGAGACAGCGACAGGCACAGGGAGAGGCACTGGGACAGAGACAGAGACAGAGACAGAGACAGAGACAGAGACAGAGACAGAGACAGAGACAGAGACAGAGACAGAGACAGGGACAGAGACAGAGACAGAGACAGAGACAGAGACAGAGACAGAGGCAGAGACAGAGACAGAGACAGAGACAGAGACAGAGACAGAGACAGAGACAGGGACAGAGACAGAGACAGAGACAGAGACAGAGACAGAGACGGAGACAGAGACACAGACAGAGACAGAGACGGAGATAGAGACAGAGACAGAGACAGAGACGGAGACAGAGGCAGAGACAGAGACAGAGACAGAGACAGAGACAGGGGGAGAGACAGCGACAGAGACAGAGACAGAGACAGAGACAGAGACAGAGACAGGGACACAGACAGAGACAGAGACAGAGACAGAGACAGAGACAGAGACAGAGACAGAGACAGAGACAGAGACTGAGACAGAGACAGAGACAGAGACAGAAACAGAGACAGAGACAGAGACAGAGACAGAGACAGAGACAGAGACAGAGACAGAGACAGAGACAGAGACAGAGACAGAGACAGAGACAGAGACAGAGACCGAGACAGAGACAAAGACAGAGACAGAGACAGAGACAGAGACAGAGGCAGAGACAGAGGCTGGGACAGAGACGGAGACAGAGAGAGAGACAGAGACGGAGACAGAGACAGAGGCAGAGACAGAGGCAGAGACAGAGGCAGAGACAGAGACGGAGACAAAGACCGAGACAGAGACAGACACAGAGACAGAGGCAGAGACAGTATCAGGTACAGAGACGGAGACAGGGACAGAGGGAGAGACAGCGACAGAGACAGAGACAGAGACAGAGACAGAGGCAGAGACAGAGACATAGACGGAGATAGAGACAGAGACAGAGACAGAGACGGAGACAGAGACGGAGACAAAGGCCGAGACAGAGACAGAGACGGAGACAGAGGCAGAGACAGAGACACGGGGAGAGACAGCCACAGAGACAGAGACAGAGACAGAGGCAGAGACAGAGGCAGAGACGGAGATAGAGACAGAGACAGAGTCAGAGACGGAGACAGAGGCAGAGAGAGAGCCAGGGACAGAGACAGGGACAGAGACAGAGGGAGAAACAGCGACAGAGACAGAGACAGAGACAGAGACAGAGACAGAGACAGAGACAGAGACAGAGACAGAGACATAGACAGAGACAGAGACAGAGACAGAGACAGAGGCAGAGTCTCAGACAGAGACAGAGACAGAGACAGAGACAGAGACAGAGACAGAGACGGAGACAGAGACAGAGACTGGGACAGAGACGGAGACAGCGAAATAGACAGAGACAGAGACAGAGACAGTGACAGACACAGGGAGAGGCACTGGGACAGAGACAGAGACAGAGACAGAGACAGAGGCAGAGACAGAGACAGAGACAGAGACAGAGACAGAGACAGAGACAGAGACAGAGACAGAGACAGAGACAGAGACAGAGACGGAGACAGAGACAGAGACAGAGGCAGAGTCTCAGACAGAGACAGAGACAGAGACAGAGACAGAGACAGAGACAGAGACAGAGACAGAGACAGAGACAGAGACGGAGACAGAGACAGAGACAGAGACAGAGACGGAGACAAAGACAGAGACAGAGCCAGGAACAGAGACGGAGACAGAGACAGAGGCAGAGGAAGAGACAGAGAAAGAGACAGAGACAGAGACGGGGACAGAGACAGAGACAGAGACAGAGACAGAGATAGAGACAGAGACAGAGACAGAGACAGAGACAGAGGCAGAGACGGAGATAGAGACAGAGACAGAGTCAGAGACGGAGACAGAGGCAGAGAGAGAGCCAGGGACAGAGACAGGGACAGAGACAGAGGGAGAAACAGCGACAGAGACAGAGACAGAGACAGAGACAGAGACAGAGACAGAGACAGAGACAGAGACATAGACAGAGACAGAGACAGAGACAGAGACAGAGGCAGAGTCTCAGACAGAGACAGAGACAGAGACAGAGACAGAGACAGAGACAGAGACGGAGACAGAGACAGAGACTGGGACAGACACGGAGACAGCGAAATAGACAGAGACAGAGACGGAGACAGCGAAATAGACAGAGACAGAGACAGAGACAGTGACAGACACAGGGAGAGGCACTCGGACAGAGACAGAGACAGAGACATAGACGGAGATAGAGACAGAGACAGAAACAGAGACGGAGACAGAGACAGAGACAAAGACCGAGACAGAGCCGGAGACAGAGAAATAGACAGAGACAGCGACAGACACAGGGAGAGGCACTGAGACAGAGACAGAGACAGAGACAGAGACAGAGACAGAGACAGAGACAGAGACAGAGACAGAGACAGAGACAGAGACAGAGACAGAGACGGAGACGGAGACAGAGACGGAGACAGAGGCAGAGACAGAGCCAGGGACAGAGACGGAGACAGAATCAGAGGGAGCGACAGCGAGAGAGACAGAGACAGAAGCAGAGACAAAGACAGATACGGGGACAGAGACAGAGGCAGAGACAGAGACAGAGACAGAGACAGAGACGGAGACAGAGACAGAGACAGAGACTGAGACAGAGACAGAGACAGCGGCAGAGACAGAGACGGAGACAGAGACAGAGACACAGACAGAGAAAGAGACAGAGACAGAGACAGAGGCTGCGACAGAGACGGAGACAGAGACCGAGACAGAGGCAGAGACACAGACAGAGACAGAGACAGAGGCAGAGGAAGAGACAGAGAAAGAGACAGAGACAGAGACGGAGACAGAGACAGAGACAGAGACAGCGACAGAGACAGAGACAGAGACAGAGACAGAGACAGAGACACAGACGGAGACAGAGACAGAGACGCAGACGGAGGCAGAGACAGAGACATAGACAGAGACAGCGACAGAGTCAGAGGCAGAGACTGAGACAGAGACAGAGACGGAGACAGAGACAGAGACAGAGACAGAGACAGAGACAGAGACTGAGACAGAGACAGAGACGGAGACAGAGACAGAGACAGAGACAGAGACAGAGACTGAGACAGAGACAGAGACAGAGGCAGAGGCAGAGACAGAGACAGAGACAGAGACGGAGATAGAGACAGAGACAGAGACAGAGACGGAGACAGAGGCAGAGTCAGAGCCAGAGACAGAGACAGAGACAGAGACAGAGACAGGGGGAGAGACGGCGACAGAGACAGAGACAGAGACAGAGACAGAGACAGAGACACAGACAGAGACAGAGACAGAGACAGAGACAGAGGCAGAGACAGAGACAGAGACAGAGGCAGAGAGAGAGGCAGAGACAGAGACAGAGACAGAGACGGAGACAGAGGCAGAGACAGAGACGGAGTCAGAGATAGAGACACAGACATAGACAGATACAGAGACAGAGACAGAGACAGAGGCCGAGACAGAGACGGAGACAAAGACCGAGACAGAGACAGAGACAGAGACGGAGACAGAGGCAGAGACAGCGGCAGAGACGGAGACGGAGACGGAGACAGGGACACAGACAGAGACAGAGACAGAGACAGAGACAGAGGCAGAGACATAGACAGAGACAGAGACAGAGACAGAGACAGAGACAGAGACAGAGACAGAGACAGAGGCAGAGACAGAGACAGAGACAGAGACAGAGACGGAGATAGAGACAGAGACAGAGACAGAGACGGAGACAGATGCAGAGACAGAGCCAGAGACAGAGACAGAGGCAGAGACAGAGACAGGGGGAGAGACAGCGACAGAGACAGAGGCAGAGACATAGACAGAGACAGAGACAGAGACAGAGACAGAGACAGAGACAGAGACAGAGGCAGAGACAGAGACAGAGACAGAGACAGAGACAGAGACAGAGACAGAGACAGAGACAGAGACAGAGACAGAGACAGAGACAGAGACAGAGACAGAGACATAGACGGAGATAGAGACAGAGACGGAGACGGAGACAGGGACACAGACAGAGACAGAGACAGAGACAGAGACAGAGACAGAGACAGAGACAGAGGCAGAGACAGAGACAGAGACAGAGACAGAGACGGAGATAGAGACAGAGACAGAGACAGAGACGGAGACAGATGCAGAGACAGAGCCAGAGACAGAGACAGAGGCAGAGACAGAGACAGGGGGAGAGACAGCGACAGAGACAGAGGCAGAGACATAGACAGAGACAGAGACAGAGACAGAGACAGAGACAGAGACAGAGACAGAGACAGAGGCAGAGACAGAGACAGAGACAGAGACAGAGACGGAGATAGAGACAGAGACAGAGACAGAGACGGAGACAGATGCAGAGACAGAGCCAGAGACAGAGACAGAGGCAGAGACAGAGACAGGGGGAGAGACAGCGACAGAGACAGATACAGAGACACAGACAGAGACAGAGACACAGACAGAGCCAGAGACAGAAACAGAGACGGAGACAGAGACAGAGACAGAGACGGAGACAAAGACCGAGACAGTGACCGAGACGGAGACAGAGGCAGAGACAGAGCCAGGGACAGGGACGGAGTCAGAGACAGAGGGAGAGACAGCGACAGAGACAGAGACAGAGACAGAGGCAGAGGCAGAGGCAGAGACAGAGACAGAGACAGAGACAGAGACAGAGACAGAGACAGAGACAGAGACAGAGACAGAGACAGAGAAAGAGACAGAGACGGAGATAGAGACAGAGGGAGAGACAGCGACAGAGACAGAGACAGAGATAGCGGCAGAGACAGAGACAGAGGCAGAGACAGAGACAGAGACAGAGACAGAGACAGAGACAGAGACAGAGACAGAGACAGAGACAGAGACAGAGACAGAGCCAGGAACAGAGACAGAGACAGAGACAGCGACAGACACAGGGAGAGGCACTGAGACAGAGACAGAGACAGAGACAGAGACAGAGACAGAGACAGAGACAGACACAGAGACAGAGACAGAGACACAGACAGAGACAGAGACGGAGACGGAGACAGAGACGGAGACAGAGGCAGAGACAGAGCCAGGGACAGAGACGGAGACAGAATCAGAGGGAGCGACAGCGAGAGAGACAGAGACAGAAGCAGAGACAAAGACAGATACGGGGACAGAGACAGAGGCAGAGACAGAGACAGAGACAGAGACAGAGACGGAGACAGAGACAGAGACAGAGACTGAGACAGAGACAGAGACAGCGGCAGAGACAGAGACGGAGACAGAGACAGAGACACAGACAGAGAAAGAGACAGAGACAGAGACAGAGGCTGCGACAGAGACGGAGACAGAGACCGAGACAGAGGCAGAGACACAGACAGAGACAGAGACAGAGGCAGAGGAAGAGACAGAGAAAGAGACAGAGACAGAGACGGAGACAGAGACAGAGACAGAGACAGCGACAGAGACAGAGACAGAGACAGAGACAGAGACAGAGACACAGACGGAGACAGAGACAGAGACGCAGACGGAGGCAGAGACAGAGACATAGACAGAGACAGCGACAGAGTCAGAGGCAGAGACAGAGACAGAGACGGAGATAGAGACAGAGACAGAGACAGAGACGGAGACAGAGGCAGAGTCAGAGCCAGAGACAGAGACAGAGACAGAGACAGAGACAGAGACAGAGACAGAGGCAGAGACAGAGACAGAGACAGAGGCAGAGAGAGAGGCAGAGACAGAGACAGAGACAGAGACGGAGACAGAGGCAGAGACAGAGACGGAGTCAGAGATAGAGACACAGACATAGACAGATACAGAGACAGAGACAGAGACAGAGGCCGAGACAGAGACGGAGACAAAGACCGAGACAGAGACAGAGACAGAGACGGAGACAGAGGCAGAGACAGCGGCAGAGACAGAGACAGGGGGAGAGACAGAAACAGAGACAGAGACAGATACGGGGACAGAGACAGAGGCAGAGACAGAGACAGAGACAGAGACGGAGACAGAGGCAGAGACAGAGACGGAGTCAGAGACAGAGACACAGGCATAGACAGATACAGAGACAGAGACAGAGACAGAGACAGAGACAGAGACAGAGACGGAGACAAATACCGAGACAGAGACAGAGACGGAGACAGAGGCAGAGACAGCGGCAGAGACAGAGACGGAGACGGAGACAGGGACACAGACAGAGACAGAGACAGAGACAGAGACAGAGACAGAGACAGAGGCAGAGACACAGACAGAGACAGAGACAGAGACAGAGACAGAGACAGAGACAGAGACAGAGACAGAGACAGAGGCAGAGACAGAGGCAGAGACAGAGACAGAGACAGAGACGGAGATAGAGACAGAGACAGAGACTGAGACGGCGACAGAGGCAGAGACTGAGCCAGAGACAGAGACAGAGACAGAGACAGAGACAGAGACAGATACAGGGGGAGAGACAGCGACAGAGACAGAGATAGAGACAGAGACAGGGTCAGAGACACAGACAGAGACAGAGACAGAAACAGAGACAGAGACAGAGACAGAGACAGAGACGGAGACAAAGATCGAGACAGAGACAGAGACGGAGACAGAGGCAGAGACAGAGCCAGGGACAGGGACGGAGTCAGAGACAGAGACAGAGACAGAGACAGAGACGGAGACAAAGACCGAGACGGAGACAGAGACAGAGACACAGACACAGACAGAGACAGAGACAGAGACAGAGACAGAGACAGAGACAGAGACAGAGACAGAGACAGAGACAGAGACAGAGACAGAGACAGAGACAGAGACAGAGACAGAGACAGAGACAGAGACAGAGACAGAGACAGAGACAGAGACAGAGACACAGACAGAGACAGAGACAGAGACGGAGACGGAGACAGAGACAGATGCATATGCAGAGACAGAGACAGAGACAGCGACAGGGCCAGGTAGAGGGACAGGGACAGAGACAGAGGCAGAGACAGAGACAGAGGCAGAGACAGAAACAGAGACAGAGACAGATACGGGGACAGAGACAAAGGCAGAGACAGAGACAGAGACAGAGACGGAGACGGAGACAGAGGCAGAGACAGAGACAGAGACAGAGACAGCGGCAGAGACAGAGACGGAGTCAGAGACAGAGACACAGACAGAGACAGAGACAGAGACAGAGACAGAGGCAGAGACAGAAACAGAGACAGAGACAGAGACAGAGACAGAGACAGAGACAGAGACAGAGACAGATACAGAGACAGAGACAGAGACAGAGACAGAGACAGAGACAGAGACAGAGACAGAGACAGAGACAGAGACAGATACAGAGGCAGAGACAGCGGCAGAGACAGAGACAGGGACAGTGACGGAGACAGAGGCAGAGACAGAGCCAGGGACTGAGACAGAGACAGAGACAGAGACAGTGACAGAGACAGAGACAGTGGCAGAGACAAAGCCAGGGACAGAGACGGAGACAGAGACAGAGGGAGAGACAGCGAGAGAGACAGAAACAGAAGCAGAGACAGAGACAGATACGGGGACAGAGACAGAGGCAGAGACAGAGACAGAGACAGAGACGGAGACAGAGACAGAGGCAGAGACAGAGACAGAGACAGAGGCAGAGACAGAGACATAGACATAGACAGAGACAGAGACAGAGACAGAGACAGAGACAGAGACAGGGACAGAGACAGAGACAGAGACAGAGACAGAGACAGAGACAGAGACAGAGACAGAGACAGAAACAGAGACAGAGACGGAGGCAGAGGCAGAGGCAGTATCAGGTACAGAGACAGAGACGGAGACAGAGACAGAGACAGAGACAGAGGCAGAGACAGAGACAGAGGCAGAGACAGAGACGGAGGCAGAGGCAGAGACAGTATCAGGTACAGAGATAGAGACGGAGACAGAGACAGAGACAGAGACAGAGGCAGAGACAGAGACATAGACAGAGGCAGAGACAGAGACATAGAAGGAGATAGAGACAGAGACAGAGACAGAGAGGGAGAGAGAGACGGAGACAGAGGCAGAGACAGAGCCAGGGACAGAGTCGGAGACAGAGACAGAGGCAGAGACAGAGACAGAGACAGAGGCAGAGACAGAGGCAGAGACAGAGACAGAGACAGAGACGGAGACAGAGGCAGAGACAGAGACGGAGTCAGAGATAGAGACACAGACATAGACAGATACAGAGACGGAGACAAAGACCGAGACAGAGACAGAGACGGAGACAGAGGCAGAGACAGCGGCAGAGACGGAGACGGAGACGGAGACAGGGACACAGACAGAGACAGAGACAGAGACAGAGACAGAGGCAGAGACATAGACAGAGACAGAGACAGAGACAGAGTCAGAGACAGAGACAGAGACAGAGGCAGAGACAGAGACAGAGACAGAGACAGAGACGGAGATAGAGACAGAGACAGAGACAGAGACGGAGACAGATGCAGAGACAGAGCCAGAGACAGAGACAGAGACAGAGACAGAGACAGGGCGAGAGACAGCGACAGAGACGGAGATAGAGACAGAGGGAGAGACAGCGACAGAGACAGAGACAGAGATAGCGGCAGAGACAGAGACAGAGGCAGAGACAGAGACAGAGACAGAGACAGAGGCAGAGACAGAGACAGAGACAGAGACAGAGACAGATACAGAGACATAGACGGAGATAGAGACAGAGACAGAGACGGAGACGGAGACAGAGACGGAGACAAAGACCGAGACGGAGACAGAGACGCAGACAGAGGCAGAGACAGAGACAGAGACAGAGACGGAGATAGAGACAGAGACAGAGACAGAGACGGATACGGAGGCAGAGACAGCGACAGAGACAGAGACAGAGACAGAGACGGAGGCAGAGGCAGAGACAGAGACAGAGGCAGAGACAGAGACAGAGACAGAGACAGAGACAGAGACAGAGACAGATACAGAGACAGGGACAGAGACAGAGACAGAGACAGAGACAGAGACAGAGACAAAGACCGAGACGGAGACAGAGACAGAGACACAGACAGAGACAGAGACAGAGACAGAGACAGAGACAGAGACAGAGGCAGAGACAGAAACAGAGACAGAGACAGAAACAGAGACAGAGACAGAGACAGAAACAGAGACAGAGACAGAGACAGAGACAGAGACAGAGACAGAGACAGAGACAGATACAGAGGCAGAGACAGCGGCAGAGACAGAGACGGAGACAGAGACAGAGATACAGACAGAGACAGAGACACAGACAGAGACAGAGACAGAGACAGAGACAGAGGCAGAGACATAGACAGAGACAGAGACAGAGACAGAGACAGAGGCAGAGGCAGAGACAGAGACAGAGACAGAGACAGAGACAGAGACAGAGAGAGAGACAGAGACAGAGACAGAGACAGAGACAGAGACAGAGACAGAGACAGAGACAGAGACAGAGACAGAGACACAGACAGAGACAGAGACAGAGACGGAGACGGAGACAGAGACAGATGCATATACAGAGACAGAGACAGAGACAGCGACAGGGCCAGGGAGAGGGACAGGGACAGAGACAGAGGCAGAGACAGAGACAGAGGCAGAGACAGAAACAGAGACAGAGACAGATACGGGGACAGAGACAAAGGCAGAGACAGAGACAGAGACAGAGACGGAGACGGAGACAGAGGCAGAGACAGAGACAGAGACAGAGACAGCGGCAGAGACACAGACGGAGTCAGAGACAGAGACACAGACAGAGACAGAGACAGAGACAGAGACAGAGGCAGAGACAGAAACAGAGACAGAGACAGAGACAGAGACAGAGACAGAGACAGAGACAGAGACAGAGACAGATACAGAGACAGAGACAGAGGCAGAGACAGAGACAGAGACAGAGACAGAGACAGAGACAGAGACAGATACAGAGGCAGAGACAGCGGCAGAGACAGAGACAGGGACAGTGACGGAGACAGAGGCAGAGACAGAGCCAGGGACTGAGACAGAGACAGAGACAGAGACAGTGACAGAGACAGAGACAGTGGCAGAGACAAAGCCAGGGACAGAGACGGAGACAGAGACAGAGGGAGAGACAGCGAGAGAGACAGAAGCAGAAGCAGAGACAGAGACAGATACGGGGACAGAGACAGAGGCAGAGACAGAGACAGAGACAGAGACAGAGACAGAGACGGAGACAGAGACAGAGGCAGAGACAGAGACAGAGACAGAGGCAGAGACAGAGACATAGACATAGACAGAGACAGAGACAGAGACAGAGACAGAGACAGAGACAGGGACAGAGACAGAGACAGAGACAGAGACAGAGACAGAGACAGAGACAGAGACAGAGACAGAAACAGAGACAGAGACGGAGGCAGAGGCAGAGACAGTATCAGGTACAGAGACAGAGACGGAGACAGAGACAGAGTCAGAGACAGAGGCAGAGACAGAGACAGAGGCAGAGACAGAGACGGAGGCAGAGGCAGAGACAGTATCAGGTACAGAGATAGAGACGGAGACAGAGACAGAGACAGAGACAGAGACAGAGGCAGAGACAGAGATATAGACAGAGGCAGAGACAGAGACATAGAAGGAGATAGAGACAGAGACAGAGACATAGACAGAGACAGAGACAGAGACGGAGACAAAGACCGAGACAGAGAAAGAGACGGAGACAGTGGCAGAGACAGGGACAGAGACAGAGTCAGAGACAGAGACGGAGACGGAGAAGGAGACAGAGACAGAGGCAGAGACAGAGACAGAGACAGAGACAGAGACAGAGACAGAGACAGAGACAGAGACAGAGACAGAGACAGAGACAGAGGCAGAGACAGAGACAGAGGCAGAGACAGAGACATAGACGGAGGTAGAGACAGAGACAGAGACAGAGACGGAGACAGAGACGGAGACACAGACAGAGACAGAGACAGAGACAGTGACAGTGACAGAGACAGAGACAGAGACAGAGACAGAGACAGAGACAGAGACAGAGACAGAGACAGAGACGGAGACAGAGGCAGAGACAGTGGCAGAGACAAAGCCAGGGACAGAGACGGAGACAGAGACAGAGGGAGAGACAGCGAGAGAGACAGAGACAGAAGCAGAGACAGAGACAGATACGGGGACAGAGACAGAGGCAGAGACAGAGACAGAGACAGAGACAGAGACAGAGACAGAGACAGATACAGAGACA
Organism: Megachile willughbiella; assembly: GCA_945859595.2. Taxonomy (NCBI): domain Eukaryota; kingdom Metazoa; phylum Arthropoda; class Insecta; order Hymenoptera; family Megachilidae; genus Megachile; species Megachile willughbiella. The sequence continues at coordinate 21,124 of CAMAOD020000197.1, read as the reverse complement.
GGGACAGAGACAGAGACAGGGACAGAGACAGCGGCGGAGACAGAGACGGAAACAGAGACAGAGGCACAGACAGAGACAGAGACAGAGACAGAGACATAGACAGAGGCAGAGACAGAGACATAGAAGGAGATAGAGACAGAGACAGAGACAGAGAGGGAGACAGAGACGGAGACAGAGGCAGAGACAGAGCCAGGGACAGAGACGGAGACAGAGACAGAGGCAGAGACAGAGACAGAGACAGAGGCAGAGACAGAGACATAGACAGAGGCAGAGACAGAGACAGAGACAGAGACAGAGACAGAGACAGAGACAGAGACAGAGACAGAGACAGAGACAGAGACAGAGACAGAGACAGAGGCAGAGACGGACACAGTGACAGAGACAGAGACACAGACAGAGACGGAGATAGAGACAGAGACAGAGACAGAGACAGAGACAGAGACAGAGACAGGGACAGAGACAGAGACAGAGACAGAGACAGAGACAGAGACAGAGACAGAGACAGAGACAGCGGCAGAGACATGGACAGAGACGGAGACAAAGACCGAGACAGAGACAGAGACAGAGACTGAGACAGAGACAGAGACAGCGGCAGAGAGAGAGACGGAGACAGAGACGAAGACAGAGACTGAGACAGAGACAGAGCCAGGGACAGAGACGGATACAGAGACAGAGACTGGGACAGAGACGGAGACAGAGACAGAGACAGAGACAGAGACGGAGACAAAGACCGAGACACAGTCAGAGACACAGACAGAGAGGGAGACAGAGACAGAGACAGAGGCAGAGACAGAGACAGAGACAGAGACAGAGACAGAGACAGAGACAGAGACAGAGACAGAGACAGAGTCAGAGACAGGGGGAGAGACAGCGTCAGAGACTGAGACAGAGGCAGAGACAGAGACAGAGACAGAGGCAGAGACAGAGGCAGAGACGGAGATAGAGACAGAGACAGAGACAGCGACGGAGACAGAGACGGAGCCAAAGACCGAGACAGAGACAGAGACGGAGACGGAGGCAGAGACAGAGCCAGGGACAGAGACGGAGACAGAGACAGAGGGAGGGACAGCGAGAGAGACAGAGACAGAAGCAGAGACAGAGACAGATACGGGGACAGAGTCAGAGGCAGAGACAGAGACAGAGACAGAGACAGAGACAGAGACGGAGACAGAGACAGAGACGGAGACTGAGACAGAGACAGTGACAGCGGCAGAGACAGAGACGGAGACAGAGACAGAGACACAGACAGAGCCAGGGACAGAGACAGATACAGAGACAGAGACAGAGACAGAGACATAGACAGAGACAGAGACAGAGACGGAGACAAAGACCGAGACAGAGAAAGAGACGGAGACAGTGGCAGAGACAGAATCAGGGAGAGAGACGGATTCAGGGACAGAGGGAGAGACAGCGACAGAGACAGAGACAGAGACAGAGGGAGGGACAGCGAGAGAGACAGAGACAGATGCAGAGACAGAGACAGATACGGGGACAGAGACAGAGGCAGAGACAGAGACAGAGACAGAGACAGAGACAGATACAGAGACAGAGACAGAGACAGAGACAGAGACATAGACAGAGACAGAGACAGAGACGGAGACAAAGACCGAGACAGAGACAGAGACGGAGACAGAGGCAGAGACAGAATCAGGGAGAGAGACGGAGTCAGGGACAGAGGGAGAGACAGCGACAGAGACAGAGACAGAGACAGAGGCAGAGGCAGAGGCAGGGACAGAGACAGAGACAGAGACAGAGACAGAGACAGAGACAGAGACAGAGACAGAGACAGAGACAGAGACAGAGACAGAGACAGAGACAGAGACAGAGACAGAGACAGAGACGGGGACAAAGACAGAGACAGAGACAGGGACAGAGGCAGAGACAGCGACAGAGACAGAGACAGAGACAGAGACAGAGACGGAGACAGAGGCAGAGACAGAGACAGAGACAGAGACAGAGACAGAGACAGGAGGAGAGACAGCGACAGAGACAGAGACAGAGACAGAGACAGAGACAGAGACAGAGACAGAGACAGAGACAGAGACAGAGACAGAGACAGAGACAGAGACAGAGACAGAGACAGAGACAGAGACAGAGACAGAGACAGAGACAGAGACAGAGACAGAGACAGAGACAGAGACAGAGTCAGAGACAGAGACGGAGACGGAGAAGGAGACAGAGACAGAGGCAGAGACAGAGACAGAGACAGAGACAGAGACAGAGACAGAGACAGAGACAGAGACAGAGACAGAGACAGAGACAGAGACAGAGACAGAGGCAGAGACAGAGACAGAGCCAGAGACAGAGACATAGACGGAGATAGAGACAGAGACAGAGACAGAGACGGAGACAGAGACGGAGACACAGACAGAGACAGAGACAGAGACAGTGACAGAGACAGAGACAGAGACAGAGACAGAGACAGAGACAGAGACAGAGACAGAGACAGAGACAGAGACGGAGACAGAGGCAGAGACAGAGCCAGGGACAGAGACGGAGAGAGAGACAGAGGGAGAGACAGCGAGAGAGACAGAAACAGAAGCAGAGACAGAGACAGATACGGGGACAGAGACAGAGGCAGAGACAGAGACAGAGACAGAGACAGAGACGGAGACAGAGACAGAGACAGAGACTGAGACAGAGACAGAGACAGCGGCGGAGACAGAGACGGAAACAGAGACAGAGGCACAGACAGGGACAGAGACAGAGACAGAGACATAGACAGAGACCGAGACAGAGACAGAGACATAGACGGAGATAGAGACAGAGACAGAGGAATAGACAGAGACAGAGACAGAGACAGCGACAGGCACAGGGAGAGGCACTGGGACAGAGACAGAGACAGAGACAGAGACGGAGACAAAGACCGAGACAGAGACAGAGACGGAGACAGAGGCAGAGACAGAGCCAGGTACAGAGACGGAGAGAGAGACAGAGGGAGAGACAGCGAGAGAGACAGAAACAGAAGCAGAGACAGAGACAGATACGGGGACAGAGACAGAGACAGAGACAGAGACAGAGACAGAGGCGGAGACAGAGACAGAGACAGAGACTGAGACAGAGACAGAGACAGAGACATAGACAGAGACCGAGACAGAGACAGAGACATAGACATAGACGGAGACGGAGACGGAGATAGAGACAGAGACAGAGGAATAGACAGAGACAGAGACAGAGACAGCGACAGGCACAGGGAGAGGCACTGGGACAGAGACAGAGACAGAGACAGAGACAGAGACAGAGACAGAGACAGAGACAGAGACAGAGACAGAGACAGAGACAGAGACAGAGACAGAGACAGAGACAGGGACAGAGACAGAGACAGAGACAGAGACAGAGACAGAGACAGAGACAGAGACAGAGACAGAGTCAGAGACAGAGACAGAGACAGAGACAGAGAGAGAGACAGAGACAGAGACAGAGACAGAGGCAGAGACAGAGACAGAGACAGAGACAGAGACAGAGACAGAGACAGAGACAGAGACAGAGACAGAGACAGAGACAGAGACAGGGACAGAGACAGAGACAGAGACAGAGACAGAGACAGAGACGGAGACAGAGACACAGACAGAGACAGAGACGGAGATAGAGACAGAGACAGAGACAGAGACGGAGACAGAGGCAGAGACAGAGGCAGAGACAGAGACAGAGACAGGGGGAGAGACAGCGACAGAGACAGAGACAGAGACAGAGACAGAGACAGAGACAGGGACACAGACAGAGACAGAGACAGAGACAGAGACAGAGACAGAGACAGAGACAGAGACAGAGACAGAGACAGAGACAGAGACAGAGACTGAGACAGAGACAGAGACAGAGAGAGAAACAGAGACAGAGACAAAGACCGAGACAGAGACAGACACAGAGACAGAGGCAGAGACAGTATCAGGTACAGAGACGGAGACAGGGACAGAGGGAGAGACAGCGACAGAGACAGAGACAGAGACAGAGACAGAGGCAGAGACAGAGACATAGACGGAGATAGAGACAGAGACAGAGACAGTGACGGAGACAGAGACGGAGACAAAGGCCGAGACAGAGACAGAGACGGAGACAGAGGCAGAGACAGAGTCACGGGGAGAGACAGCCACAGAGACAGAGACAGAGACAGAGACAGAGGCAGAGACAGAGACAGAGACAGAGGCAGAGACAGAGACAGAGACATAGACGGAGACAGAGACAGAGACAGAGACAGAGGCAGAGACAGAGACAGAGGCAGAGACAGAGACAGAGACAGAGGCAGAGACAGAGACATAGACGGAGATAGAGACAGAGACAGAGACGGAGACAGAGACGGAGACAAAGACAGAGACAGAGCCAGGGACAGAGACGGAGACAGAGACAGCGGCTGGGACAGAGACGGAGACAGAGACAGAGACAGAGACGGAGACAGAGACAGAGACAGAGACAGAGACAGAGACAGGGACAGAGACAGAGACATAGACGGAGATAGAGACAGAGACAGAGACAGAGACGGAGACAGAGACGGAGACAAAGGCCGAGACAGAGACAGAGACATAGACGGAGATAGAGACAGAGACAGAGGAATAGACAGAGACAGAGACAGAGACAGCGACAGGCACAGGGAGAGGCACTGGGACAGAGACAGAGACAGAGACAGAGACGGAGACAAAGACCGAGACAGAGACAGAGACGGAGACAGAGGCAGAGACAGAGCCAGGTACAGAGACGGAGAGAGAGACAGAGGGAGAGACAGCGAGAGAGACAGAAACAGAAGCAGAGACAGAGACAGATACGGGGACAGAGACAGAGACAGAGACAGAGACAGAGACAGAGACAGAGGCGGAGACAGAGACAGAGACAGAGACTGAGACAGAGACAGAGACAGAGACATAGACAGAGACCGAGACAGAGACAGAGACATAGACATAGACGGAGACGGAGACGGAGATAGAGACAGAGACAGAGGAATAGACAGAGACAGAGACAGAGACAGCGACAGGCACAGGGAGAGGCACTGGGACAGAGACAGAGACAGAGACAGAGACAGAGACAGAGACAGAGACAGAGACAGAGACAGAGACAGGGACAGAGACAGAGACAGAGACAGAGACAGAGACAGAGACAGAGACAGAGACAGAGACAGAGTCAGAGACAGAGACAGAGACAGAGACAGAGAGAGAGACAGAGACAGAGACAGAGACAGAGGCAGAGACAGAGACAGAGACAGAGACAGAGACAGAGACAGAGACAGAGACAGAGACAGAGACAGAGACAGGGACAGAGACAGAGACAGAGACAGAGACAGAGACAGAGACGGAGACAGAGACACAGACAGAGACAGAGACGGAGATAGAGACAGAGACAGAGACAGAGACGGAGACAGAGGCAGAGACAGAGACAGAGACAGAGACAGAGACAGGGGGAGAGACAGCGACAGAGACAGAGACAGAGACAGAGACAGAGACAGAGACAGGGACACAGACAGAGACAGAGACAGAGACAGAGACAGAGACAGAGACAGAGACAGAGACAGAGACAGAGACAGAGACAGAGACTGAGACAGAGACAGAGACAGAGACAGAAACAGAGACAGAGACAGAGACTGAGACAGAGACAGAGACAGAGACAGAGACAGAGACAGAGACAGAGACAGAGACAGAGACAGAGACAGGGGCAGAGACAGAGACAAAGACAGAGACAGAGACAGAGACAGAGACAGAGGCAGAGACGGAGGCTGGGACAGAGACGGAGACAGAGAGAGAGAGACAGAGACGGAGACAGAGACAGAGGCAGAGACAGAGGCAGAGACAGAGACGGAGACAAAGACCGAGACAGAGACAGACACAGAGACAGAGGCAGAGACAGTATCAGGTACAGAGACGGAGACAGGGACAGAGGGAGAGACAGCGACAGAGACAGAGACAGAGACAGAGGCAGAGACAGAGACATAGACGGAGATAGAGACAGAGACAGAGACAGAGACGGAGACAGAGACGGAGACAAAGGCCGAGACAGAGAAAGAGACGGAGACAGTGGCAGAGACAGAATCAGGGAGAGAGACGGATTCAGGGACAGAGGGAGAGACAGCGACAGAGACAGAGACAGAGACAGAGGGAGGGACAGCGAGAGAGACAGAGACAGATGCAGAGACAGAGACAGATACGGGGACAGAGACAGAGGCAGAGACAGAGACAGAGACAGAGACAGAGACAGATACAGAGACAGAGACAGAGACAGAGACAGAGACATAGACAGAGACAGAGACAGAGACGGAGACAAAGACCGAGACAGAGACAGAGACGGAGACAGAGGCAGAGACAGAATCAGGGAGAGAGACGGAGTCAGGGACAGAGGGAGAGACAGCGACAGAGACAGAGACAGAGACAGAGGCAGAGGCAGAGGCAGGGACAGAGACAGAGACAGAGACAGAGACAGAGACAGAGACAGAGACAGAGACAGAGACAGAGACAGAGACAGAGACAGAGACAGAGACAGAGACAGAGACAGAGACGGGGACAAAGACAGAGACAGAGACAGGGACAGAGGCAGAGACAGCGACAGAGACAGAGACAGAGACAGAGACAGAGACGGAGACAGAGGCAGAGACAGAGACAGAGACAGAGACAGAGACAGAGACAGGAGGAGAGACAGCGACAGAGACAGAGACAGAGACAGAGACAGAGACAGAGACAGAGACAGAGACAGAGACAGAGACAGAGACAGAGACAGAGACAGAGACAGAGACAGAGACAGAGACAGAGACAGAGACAGAGACAGAGACAGAGACAGAGACAGAGACAGAGACAGAGTCAGAGACAGAGACGGAGACGGAGAAGGAGACAGAGACAGAGGCAGAGACAGAGACAGAGACAGAGACAGAGACAGAGACAGAGACAGAGACAGAGACAGAGACAGAGACAGAGACAGAGACAGAGACAGAGGCAGAGACAGAGACAGAGCCAGAGACAGAGACATAGACGGAGATAGAGACAGAGACAGAGACAGAGACGGAGACAGAGACGGAGACACAGACAGAGACAGAGACAGAGACAGTGACAGAGACAGAGACAGAGACAGAGACAGAGACAGAGACAGAGACAGAGACAGAGACAGAGACAGAGACGGAGACAGAGGCAGAGACAGAGCCAGGGACAGAGACGGAGAGAGAGACAGAGGGAGAGACAGCGAGAGAGACAGAAACAGAAGCAGAGACAGAGACAGATACGGGGACAGAGACAGAGGCAGAGACAGAGACAGAGACAGAGACAGAGACGGAGACAGAGACAGAGACAGAGACTGAGACAGAGACAGAGACAGCGGCGGAGACAGAGACGGAAACAGAGACAGAGGCACAGACAGGGACAGAGACAGAGACAGAGACATAGACAGAGACCGAGACAGAGACAGAGACATAGACGGAGATAGAGACAGAGACAGAGGAATAGACAGAGACAGAGACAGAGACAGCGACAGGCACAGGGAGAGGCACTGGGACAGAGACAGAGACAGAGACAGAGACGGAGACAAAGACCGAGACAGAGACAGAGACGGAGACAGAGGCAGAGACAGAGCCAGGTACAGAGACGGAGAGAGAGACAGAGGGAGAGACAGCGAGAGAGACAGAAACAGAAGCAGAGACAGAGACAGATACGGGGACAGAGACAGAGACAGAGACAGAGACAGAGACAGAGGCGGAGACAGAGACAGAGACAGAGACTGAGACAGAGACAGAGACAGAGACATAGACAGAGACCGAGACAGAGACAGAGACATAGACATAGACGGAGACGGAGACGGAGATAGAGACAGAGACAGAGGAATAGACAGAGACAGAGACAGAGACAGCGACAGGCACAGGGAGAGGCACTGGGACAGAGACAGAGACAGAGACAGAGACAGAGACAGAGACAGAGACAGAGACAGAGACAGAGACAGAGACAGAGACAGAGACAGAGACAGAGACAGAGACAGGGACAGAGACAGAGACAGAGACAGAGACAGAGACAGAGACAGAGACAGAGACAGAGACAGAGTCAGAGACAGAGACAGAGACAGAGACAGAGAGAGAGACAGAGACAGAGACAGAGACAGAGGCAGAGACAGAGACAGAGACAGAGACAGAGACAGAGACAGAGACAGAGACAGAGACAGAGACAGAGACAGAGACAGAGACAGGGACAGAGACAGAGACAGAGACAGAGACAGAGACAGAGACGGAGACAGAGACACAGACAGAGACAGAGACGGAGATAGAGACAGAGACAGAGACAGAGACGGAGACAGAGGCAGAGACAGAGGCAGAGACAGAGACAGAGACAGGGGGAGAGACAGCGACAGAGACAGAGACAGAGACAGAGACAGAGACAGAGACAGGGACACAGACAGAGACAGAGACAGAGACAGAGACAGAGACAGAGACAGAGACAGAGACAGAGACAGAGACAGAGACAGAGACAGAGACAGAGACTGAGACAGAGACAGAGACAGAGAGAGAAACAGAGACAGAGACAAAGACCGAGACAGAGACAGACACAGAGACAGAGGCAGAGACAGTATCAGGTACAGAGACGGAGACAGGGACAGAGGGAGAGACAGCGACAGAGACAGAGACAGAGACAGAGACAGAGGCAGAGACAGAGACATAGACGGAGATAGAGACAGAGACAGAGACAGTGACGGAGACAGAGACGGAGACAAAGGCCGAGACAGAGACAGAGACGGAGACAGAGGCAGAGACAGAGACACGGGGAGAGACAGCCACAGAGACAGAGACAGAGACAGAGACAGAGGCAGAGACAGAGACAGAGACAGAGGCAGAGACAGAGACAGAGACATAGACGGAGACAGAGACAGAGACAGAGACAGAGGCAGAGACAGAGACAGAGGCAGAGACAGAGACAGAGACAGAGGCAGAGACAGAGACATAGACGGAGATAGAGACAGAGACAGAGACGGAGACAGAGACGGAGACAAAGACAGAGACAGAGCCAGGGACAGAGACGGAGACAGAGACAGCGGCTGGGACAGAGACGGAGACAGAGACAGAGACAGAGACGGAGACAGAGACAGAGACAGAGACAGAGACAGAGACAGGGACAGAGACAGAGACATAGACGGAGATAGAGACAGAGACAGAGACAGAGACGGAGACAGAGACGGAGACAAAGGCCGAGACAGAGACAGAGACATAGACGGAGATAGAGACAGAGACAGAGGAATAGACAGAGACAGAGACAGAGACAGCGACAGGCACAGGGAGAGGCACTGGGACAGAGACAGAGACAGAGACAGAGACGGAGACAAAGACCGAGACAGAGACAGAGACGGAGACAGAGGCAGAGACAGAGCCAGGTACAGAGACGGAGAGAGAGACAGAGGGAGAGACAGCGAGAGAGACAGAAACAGAAGCAGAGACAGAGACAGATACGGGGACAGAGACAGAGACAGAGACAGAGACAGAGACAGAGACAGAGGCGGAGACAGAGACAGAGACAGAGACTGAGACAGAGACAGAGACAGAGACATAGACAGAGACCGAGACAGAGACAGAGACATAGACATAGACGGAGACGGAGACGGAGATAGAGACAGAGACAGAGGAATAGACAGAGACAGAGACAGAGACAGCGACAGGCACAGGGAGAGGCACTGGGACAGAGACAGAGACAGAGACAGAGACAGAGACAGAGACAGAGACAGAGACAGAGACAGAGACAGGGACAGAGACAGAGACAGAGACAGAGACAGAGACAGAGACAGAGACAGAGACAGAGACAGAGTCAGAGACAGAGACAGAGACAGAGACAGAGAGAGAGACAGAGACAGAGACAGAGACAGAGGCAGAGACAGAGACAGAGACAGAGACAGAGACAGAGACAGAGACAGAGACAGAGACAGAGACAGAGACAGGGACAGAGACAGAGACAGAGACAGAGACAGAGACAGAGACGGAGACAGAGACACAGACAGAGACAGAGACGGAGATAGAGACAGAGACAGAGACAGAGACGGAGACAGAGGCAGAGACAGAGACAGAGACAGAGACAGAGACAGGGGGAGAGACAGCGACAGAGACAGAGACAGAGACAGAGACAGAGACAGAGACAGGGACACAGACAGAGACAGAGACAGAGACAGAGACAGAGACAGAGACAGAGACAGAGACAGAGACAGAGACAGAGACAGAGACTGAGACAGAGACAGAGACAGAGACAGAAACAGAGACAGAGACAGAGACTGAGACAGAGACAGAGACAGAGACAGAGACAGAGACAGAGACAGAGACAGAGACAGAGACAGAGACAGAGACAGGGGCAGAGACAGAGACAAAGACAGAGACAGAGACAGAGACAGAGACAGAGGCAGAGACGGAGGCTGGGACAGAGACGGAGACAGAGAGAGAGAGACAGAGACGGAGACAGAGACAGAGGCAGAGACAGAGGCAGAGACAGAGACGGAGACAAAGACCGAGACAGAGACAGACACAGAGACAGAGGCAGAGACAGTATCAGGTACAGAGACGGAGACAGGGACAGAGGGAGAGACAGCGACAGAGACAGAGACAGAGACAGAGGCAGAGACAGAGACATAGACGGAGATAGAGACAGAGACAGAGACAGAGACGGAGACAGAGACGGAGACAAAGGCCGAGACAGAGACAGAGACGGAGACAGAGGCAGAGACAGAGACACGGGGAGAGACAGCCACAGAGACAGAGACAGAGACAGAGACAGAGGCAGAGACAGAGACAGAGACAGAGGCAGAGACAGAGACAGAGACATAGACGGAGACAGAGACAGAGACAGAGACAGAGGCAGAGACAGAGACAGAGGCAGAGACAGAGACAGAGACAGAGGCAGAGACAGAGACATAGACGGAGATAGAGACAGAGACAGAGACGGAGACAGAGACGGAGACAAAGACAGAGACAGAGCCAGGGACAGAGACGGAGACAGAGACAGCGGCTGGGACAGAGACGGAGACAGAGACAGAGACAGAGACGGAGACAGAGACAGAGACAGAGACAGAGACGGAGACAGAGACGGAGACAAAGGCCGAGACAGAGACAGAGACGGAGACAGAGGCAGAGACAGAGACACGGGGAGAGACAGCCACAGAGACAGAGACAGAGACAGAGACGGAGACAAAGAACGAGACAGAGGCAGAGACACAGACAGAGACAGAGACAGAGACAGAAACAGAGACAGAGACAGAGACAGAGACAGAAACAGAGACAGAGGCAGAGACGGAGACAGAGACAGAGACAGAGACAGAGACAGAGACAGAGACGGAGACAGAGACAGAGACAGAGACTGAGACAGAGACGGAGACAGCGGCAGAGACAGAGACGGAGACAGAGACAGAGACAGAGACACAGACAGAGACAGAGACAGAGACAGAGACAGAGACAGAGACAGAGACAGAGACAGAGACAGAGACAGAGACAGAGACAGAGACAGAGACAGAGACAGAGACAGAGACAGAAACAGAGACAGAGACAGAGACAGAGACAGAGACGGAGACAGAGACAGAGACAGAGACGGAGACAGAGGCAGAGACAGAGACAGAGACATAGACGGAGACAGAGACAGAGACAGAGACAGAGGCAGAGACAGAGACAGAGGCAGAGACAGAGAAAGAGACAGAGGCAGAGACTGAGACATAGACGGAGATAGAGACAGAGACAGAGACGGAGACAGAGACGGAGACAAAGACAGAGACAGAGCCAGGGACAGAGACGGAGACAGAGACAGCGGCTGGGACAGAGACGGAGACAGAGACAGAGACAGAGACGGATACAGAGACAGAGACAGAGGCAGAAACAGAGACGGAGACAAAGACCGAGACAGAGACAGACACAGAGGCAGAGGCAGAGACAGTATCAGGTACAGAGACGGAGACAGGGACAGAGGGAGAGACAGCGACAGAGACAGAGACAGAGACAGAGACAGAGACAGAGACAGTGGCAGAGACAGAGACATAGACGGAGATAGAGACAGAGACAGAGACAGAAACGGAGACAGAGACGGAGACAAAGGCCGAGACAGAGACAGAGACGGAGACAGAGGCAGAGACAGAGACACGGGGAGAGACAGCGACAGAGACAGAGACAGAGACAGAGACAGAGGCAGAGACGGAGACAGAGGCAGAGACAGAGACAGAGACAGAGGCAGAGACAGAGACATAGACGGAGATAGAGACAGAGACAGAGACGGAGACAGAGACGGAGACAAAGACCGAGACGGAGACGGAGACAGAGAAATAGACAGAGACAGAGACAGAGACAGAGACAGAGGCAGAGACAGAGACACAGACCGAGGAAAAGGCAGAGACAGAGACAGAGGGAGAGACAGAGACACGGACAGAGACAGAAGGGCAGGAGACAAAGTCGGAGGCAGAGGGGCAGGAGACAAAGACGGAGACAAGGTCGGAGACAAAGACGGACACAGAGACAGAGACGGAGACAGAGACAGCGTCAGAGACAGAGACAGAGGCAGAGACAGAGACAGAGACAGAGGCAGAGACAGAGACATAGACGGAGATAGAGACAGAGACAGAGACAGAGACGGAGACAGAGACGGAGACAAAGACCGAGACAGAGACAGAGACGGAGACAGAGGCAGAGACAGAGCCAGGGACAGAGACGGAGACAGAGGCAGAGGGAGCGACAGCGAGAGAGACAGAGACAGAAGCAGAGACAGAGACATATACGGGGACAGAGACAGAGGCAGAGACAGAGACTGAGACAGAGACAGAGGCGGAGACAGAGACAGAGACAGAGACTGAGACAGAGACAGAGACAGCGGCAGAGGCAGAGACGGAGACAGAGACAGAGACAGAGACAGAGACAGAGACAGAGACAGAGACAGAGACAGAGACAGAGACAGAGACAGAGGCAGAGACAGAGACAGAGACAGAGACAGAGACAGAGACAGAGACAAAGACAGAGACAGAGACAGAGACAGAGACAGAGGCAGAGACAGAGGGTGGGACAGAGACGGAGACAGAGAGAGAGACAGAGACGGAGACAGAGACAGAGACAGAGACAGAGAAAGAGACAGAGACAGAGACAGAGACAGAGACAGAGACAGAGACAGAGACAAAGACAGAGACAGGGACAGAGACAGAGACAGAGAGGGAGACAGAGACCGAGACAGAGACAGAGACAGAGACAGAGACAGAGACAGAGACAGAGACAGAGACAGAGACAGAGACAGAGACAGAGACAGAGACAGAGACAGAGACAGAGACAGAGGCAGAGACAGAGACAGAGACAGAGACAGGGACAGGGACAGAGACAGAGACAGAGACAGAGACAGAGACAGAGACAGAGACAGAGACAGAGACAGAGACAGAGAAAGAGACAGAGACAGAGACAGAGACAGAGACAGAGACAGAGACAGAGACAGAGACAGAGACAGAGACACAGACAGAGACAGAAACAGAGACGGAGACAGAGACAGAGACAGAGACAGAGGACAGATGCATATACAGAGACAGAGACAGAGACAGCGACAGGGCCAGGGAGAGGGACAGGGACAGGGACAGAGACAGAGGCAGAGACAGAGACAGAGGCAGAGACAGAAACAGAGACAGAGGCAGAGACAGAGACAGAGGCAGAGACAGAAACAGAGACAGAGACAGATACGGGGACAGAGACAGAGGCAGAGACAGATCCAGGGACAGAGACAGAGACAGAGACAGAGACAGAGACAGAGACAGAGACAGAGACAGAGGACAGAGACAGAGACAGAGACAGAGACAGAGACAGAGACAGAGACAGAGACAGAGACCAGAGACAGAGACAGAGACAGAGACAGAGACAGAGGCAGAGACAGAGACAGAGACAGAGACAGAGACAGAGGACAGAGACAGAGACAGAGACAGAGACAGAGACAGAGACTGAGACAGAGACAGAGACAGAGACCAGAAACAGAGACAGAGACAGAGACTGAGACAGAGACAGAGACAGAGACAGAGACAGAGACAGAGACAGAGACAGAGACAGAGACAGAGACAGGGGCAGAGACAGAGACAAAGACAGAGAACAGAGACAGAGACAGAGACAGAGGCAGAGACAGAGGCTGGGACAGAGACGGAGACAGAGAGAGAGAGACAGAGACGGAGACAGAGACAGAGGCAGAGACAGAGGCAGAGACAGAGGACGGAGACAAAGACCGAGACAGAGACAGACACAGAGACAGAGGCAGAGACAGTATCAGGTACAGAGACGGAGACAGGGACAGAGGGAGAGACAGCGACAGAGACAGAGGACAGAGGACAGAGGCAGAGGCAGAGACAAGAGACATAGACGGAGATAGAGACAGAGACAGAGACAGAGACGGAGACAGAGACGGAGACAAAGGCCGAGGACAGAGACAGAGACGGAGACAGAGGCAGAGACAGAGACACGGGGAGAGACAGCCACAGAGACAGAGACAGAGACAGAGACAGAGGCAGAGACAGAGACAGAGACAGAGGCAGAGACAGAGACAGAGACATAGACGGAGACAGAGACAGAGGACAGAGACAGAGGCAGAGACAGAGACAGAGGCAGAGACAGAGACAGAGACAGAGGCAGAGACAGAGACATAGACGGAGATAGAGACAGAGACAGAGACGGAGACAGAGACGGAGACAAAGACAGAGACAGAGCCAGGGACAGAGACGGAGACAGAGACAGCGGCTGGGACAGAGACGGAGACAGAGACAGAGACAGAGACGGAGACAGAGACAGAGACAGAGACAGAGACGGAGACAGAGACGGAGACAAAGGCCGAGACAGAGACAGAGACGGAGACAGAGGCAGAGACAGAGACACGGGGAGAGACAGCCACAGAGACAGAGACAGAGACAGAGACAGAGGCAGAGACAGAGACAGAGACAGAGGCAGAGACAGAGACAGAGACATAGACGGAGACAGAGACAGAGACAGAGACAGAGGCAGAGACAGAGACAGAGGCAGAGACAGAGACAGAGACAGAGGCAGAGACAGAGACATAGACGGAGATAGAGACAGAGACAGAGACGGAGACAGAGACGGAGACAAAGACAGAGACAGAGCCAGGGACAGAGACGGAGACAGAGACAGCGGCTGGGACAGAGACGGAGACAGAGACAGAGACAGAGACGGAGACAGAGACAGAGACAGAGACAGAGACAGAGACAGGGACAGAGACAGAGACAGAGACGGAGACAAAGACCGAGACAGAGGCAGAGACACAGACAGAGACAGAGACAGAGACAGAAACAGAGACAGAGACAGAGACAGAGACAGAAACAGAGACAGAGGCAGAGACGGAGACAGAGACAGAGACAGAGACAGAGACAGAGACAGAGACAGAGACGGAGACAGAGACAGAGACAGAGACTGAGACAGAGACGGAGACAGCGGCAGAGACAGAGACGGAGACAGAGACAGAGACACAGACAGAGACAGAGACAGAGACAGAGACAGAGACAGAGACAGAGACAGAGACAGAGACAGAGACAGAGACAGAGACAGAGACAGAGACAGAGACAGAGACAGAGACAGAGACAGAAACAGAGACAGAGACAGAGACAGAGACAGAGACAGAGACAGAGACAGAGACAGAGACAGAGACAGAGACAGAGACAGAGACAGAGACAGAGACGGAGACAGAGGCAGAGACAGAGACAGAGACATAGACGGAGACAGAGACAGAGACAGAGACAGAGGCAGAGACAGAGACAGAGGCAGAGACAGAGAAAGAGACAGAGGCAGAGACTGAGACATAGACGGAGATAGAGACAGAGACAGAGACGGAGACAGAGACGGAGACAAAGACAGAGACAGAGCCAGGGACAGAGACGGAGACAGAGACAGCGGCTGGGACAGAGACGGAGACAGAGACAGAGACAGAGACGGATACAGAGACAGAGACAGAGGCAGAAACAGAGACGGAGACAAAGACCGAGACAGAGACAGACACAGAGGCAGAGGCAGAGACAGTATCAGGTACAGAGACGGAGACAGGGACAGAGGGAGAGACAGCGACAGAGACAGAGACAGAGACAGAGACAGAGACAGAGACAGTGGCAGAGACAGAGACATAGACGGAGATAGAGACAGAGACAGAGACAGAAACGGAGACAGAGACGGAGACAAAGGCCGAGACAGAGACAGAGACGGAGACAGAGGCAGAGACAGAGACACGGGGAGAGACAGCGACAGAGACAGAGACAGAGACAGAGACAGAGGCAGAGACGGAGACAGAGGCAGAGACAGAGACAGAGACAGAGGCAGAGACAGAGACATAGACGGAGATAGAGACAGAGACAGAGACGGAGACAGAGACGGAGACAAAGACCGAGACGGAGACGGAGACAGAGAAATAGACAGAGACAGAGACAGAGACAGAGACAGAGGCAGAGACAGAGACACAGACCGAGGAAAAGGCAGAGACAGAGACAGAGGGAGAGACAGAGACACGGACAGAGACAGAAGGGCAGGAGACAAAGTCGGAGGCAGAGGGGCAGGAGACAAAGACGGAGACAAGGTCGGAGACAAAGACGGACACAGAGACAGAGACGGAGACAGAGACAGCGTCAGAGACAGAGACAGAGGCAGAGACAGAGACAGAGACAGAGGCAGAGACAGAGACATAGACGGAGATAGAGACAGAGACAGAGACAGAGACGGAGACAGAGACGGAGACAAAGACCGAGACAGAGACAGAGACGGAGACAGAGGCAGAGACAGAGCCAGGGACAGAGACGGAGACAGAGGCAGAGGGAGCGACAGCGAGAGAGACAGAGACAGAAGCAGAGACAGAGACATATACGGGGACAGAGACAGAGGCAGAGACAGAGACTGAGACAGAGACAGAGGCGGAGACAGAGACAGAGACAGAGACTGAGACAGAGACAGAGACAGCGGCAGAGGCAGAGACGGAGACAGAGACAGAGACAGAGACAGAGACAGAGACAGAGACAGAGACAGAGACAGAGACAGAGACAGAGACAGAGACAGAGGCAGAGACAGAGACAGAGACAGAGACAGAGACAGAGACAGAGACAAAGACAGAGACAGAGACAGAGACAGAGGCAGAGACAGAGGCTGGGACAGAGACGGAGACAGAGAGAGAGACAGAGACGGAGACAGAGACAGAGACAGAGACAGAGAAAGAGACAGAGACAGAGACAGAGACAGAGACAGAGACAGAGACAGAGACAGAGACAGAGACAGAGACAAAGACAGAGACAGGGACAGAGACAGAGACAGAGAGGGAGACAGAGACCGAGACAGAGACAGACACAGAGACAGAGACAGAGACAGAGACAGAAACAGAGACAGAGACAGAGACGGAGACAGAGACAGAGACGCAGACGGAGGCAGAGACAGAGACATAGACAGAGACAGCGACAGAGTCAGAGGCAGAGACTGCGACAGAGACAGAGACAGAGACAGAGACAGAGACAGAGACAGAGACAGAGACAGAGACAGAGACAGAGACAGAGACAGAGACAGAGACAGAGACAGAGACAGAGACAGAGACAGAGACAGAGACAGAGACAGAGACAGAGACAGAGACAGAGACAGAGACAGAGACAGAGACAGAGGCAGAGACAGAGACAGAGACAGAGACAGGGACAGGGACAGAGACAGAGACAGAGACAGAGACAGAGACAGAGACAGAGACAGAGACAGAGACAGAGAAAGAGACAGAGACAGAGACAGAGACAGAGACAGAGACAGAGACAGAGACAGAGACAGAGACAGAGACACAGACAGAGACAGAAACAGAGACGGAGACAGAGACAGAGACAGAGACAGAGACAGATGCATATACAGAGACAGAGACAGAGACAGCGACAGGGCCAGGGAGAGGGACAGGGACAGGGACAGAGACAGAGGCAGAGACAGAGACAGAGGCAGAGACAGAAACAGAGACAGAGGCAGAGACAGAGACAGAGGCAGAGACAGAAACAGAGACAGAGACAGATACGGGGACAGAGACAGAGGCAGAGACAGATCCAGGGACAGAGACAGAGACAGAGACAGAGACAGAGACAGAGACAGAGACAGAGACAGAGACAGAGACAGAGACAGAGACAGAGACAGAGACAGAGACAGAGACAGAGACAGAGACAGAGACAGAGACAGAGACAGAGACAGAGACGGAGACAGAGACGGAGACACAGAAAGAGACAGAGACAGAGACAGAGACAGAGACAGAGACAGAGACAGAGACAGAGACAGAGACAGAGACAGAGACAGAGACAGAGACAGAGACAGAGACAGAGACAGAGACAGAGACAGAGACAGAGACAGAGACAGAGACAGAGACAGAGACAGAGACAGAGACAGAGACAGAGACAGAGACAGAGACAGAGACAGAGACAGAGACAGAGACAGAGACAGAGACAGAGACAGAGACAGAGACAGAGACAGAAACAGAGACAGGGGGAGAGACAGCGTCAGAGACAGAGACAGAGGCAGAGACAGAGACAGGGACAGAGGCAGAGACAGAGACATAGACGGAGATAGAGACAGAGACAGAGACAGAGACGGAGACAGAGACGGAGACAAAGACCGAGACAGAGACGGAGACAGAGCAATAGACAGAGACAGCGACAGACACAGGGAGAGGCACTGGGACAGAGACAGAGACAGAGACAGAGACAGAGACAGAGACAGAGACAGAGACAGAAACAGAGACAGAGACAGAGACAGAGGCAGAGACAGAGACACAGACCGAGGAAGAGGCAGAGACAGAGACAGAGCGAGAGACAGAGACAGAAGGGCAGGAGAGAAAGTCGGAGGCAGAGGGTCAGGAGACAAAGACGGTGACAAGGTCGGAGACAAAGACGGACACAGAGACAGAGACGGAGACAGAGACACCGTCAGAGACAGAGGCAGAGACAGAGACAGAGACAGAGGCAGAGACAGAAACATAGACGGAGATAGAGACAGAGACAGAGACAGAGACGGAGACAGAGACGGAGACAAAGTCCGAGACAGAGACAGAGACAGAGAAATAGACAGAGACAGAGACAGAGACAGAGACAGAGGCAGAGACAGAGACACAGACCGATGAAGAGGCAGAGACAGAGACAGAGGGAGAGACAGAGACACGGACAGAGACAGAAGGGCAGGAGACAAAGTCGGAGGCAGAGGGGCAGGAGACAAAGACGGAGACAAGGTCGAAGACAAAGACGGACACAGAGACAGAGACGGAGACACGGACAGAGACAGAAGGGCAGGAGACAAAGTCGGAGGCAGAGGGGCAGGAGACAAAGACGGAGACAAGGTCGGAGAGAAAGACGGACACAGAGACAGAGACGGCGACAGAGACAGCGTCAGAGACAGAGACAGAGGCAGAGACAGAGACAGAGACAGAGGCAGAGACAGAGACATAGACGGAGATAGAGACGGAGACAAAGACCGAGACAGAGACAGAGACGGAGACAGACGCAGAGACAGAGCCAGGGACAGAGACGGAGACAGAGGCAGACGGAGCGACAGCGAGAGAGACAGAGACAGAAGCAGAGACAGAGACAGATACGGGGACAGAGACAGAGGCAGAGACAGAGCCAGGGACAGAGACGGAGACAGAGACAGAGGGAAAGACAGCGAGAGAGACAGAGACAGAAACGTAGACAGAGACAGATACGGAGACAGAGACAGAGGCAGAGACAGAGACAGAGACAGAGACAGAGACGGAGACAGAGACAGAGACAGAGACAGAGACAGAGACAGAGACAGAGACTGAGACAGAGACAGAGACAGAGACAGAGACAGAGACAGAGACAGAGACAGAGACAGAGACAGAGACAGAGACAGAGACAGAGACAGAGACAGAGACAGAGACAGAGACAGAGACAGAGACAGAGACAGAGACAGAGACAGAGACAGAGACAGAGACAGAGATAGAGACAGGGACGGAGACAAAGACCGAGACAGAGGCAGAGACACAGACAGAGGCAGAGACAGAGGCAGAAACAGAGACAGAGACAGAGACAGAGACAGAGACAGAGACAGAGACAGAGACAGAGACAGAGACAGAGACAGAGACAGAGACAGAGACAGGGACAGAGACAGAGACAGAGACAGAGGCAGAGACAGAGACAGAGGCAGAGATAGGGACATAGACGGAGATAGAGACAGAGACAGAGACAGAGACGGAGACAGAGACGGAGACAAAGACCGAGACAGAGACAGAGACGGAGACAGAGACAGAGACAAAGACCGAGACAGAGCCAGAGACACAGACAGAGACAGAGACAGAGACAGAGACAGAGACAGAGACAGAGACAGAGACAGAGACAGAGACAGAGACAGAGACAGAGACAGAGACAGAGACAGAGACAGAGACAGAGACAGAGACAGAGACAGAGACAGAGACAGAGACAGAGACAGAAACAGAGACAGGGGGAGAGACAGCGTCAGAGACAGAGACAGAGGCAGAGACAGAGACAGGGACAGAGGCAGAGACAGAGACAAAGACGGAGATAGAGACAGAGACAGAGACAGAGACGGAGACAGAGACGGAGACAAAGACCGAGACAGAGACGGAGACAGAGAAATAGACAGAGACAGAGACAGAGACAGAGACAGAGACAGAGACAGAGACAGGGACAGAGACAGAGACAGAGACAGAGACAGAGACAGAGACAGAGGCAGAGATAGAGACATAGACGGAGATAGAGACAGAGACAGAGACAGAGACGGAGACAGAGACGGAGACAAAGACCGAGACAGAGACGGAGACGGAGACAGAGACGGAGACAAAGACCGAGACAGAGCCAGAGACACAGACAGAGACAGAGGCAGAGACAGAGACAGAGACAGAGACAGAGACAGAGACAGAGACAGAGACAGAGACAGAGACAGAGACAGAGACAGAGACAGAGACAGAGACAGAGACAGAGACAGAGACAGAGACAGAGACAGAGACAGAGACAGAGACAGAGACAGAGACAGAGACAGAGACAGAGACTGAGACAGAGACAGAGACAGAGACAGAGACAGAGACAGAGACAGAGACAGAGACAGAGACAGAGACAGAGACAGAGACAGAGACAGAGACAGAGACAGAGACAGAGACAGAGACAGAGACAGAGACAGAGACAGAGACAGAGACAGAGACAGAGACAGAGACAGAGACAGAGACAGAGACAGAGACAGAGACAGAGA
>CAMAOD020000196.1:0-42718 GCA_945859595.2 Megachile willughbiella | reverse complement strand
TTATTACGATAATAAGAATAGAAGTAAGGATAAAAAATAAGAGTTATTACATAATAAAAATAGGAATATGGCTGAAAGTAATAGTTATAATGATAATAACAATAGAAATAAGGATAAAAATAAGAGTTATTACATAATAAAATAGGAATAAGGATAAAAATAAGAGTTATTACGATAATAATAATAGTAATAAGGATAAAAGTAAGAGTTAATATGATGATAAAATAGGAATAAGGACAAAAATAAGAGTTATTACGATAATAATAAAAGTAATAAGGACAAAAGTAAGAGTTATTACGATAATAATAATAGTTATAAGGATAAAAATAATAGTTATTACGATAATAAGAATAGAAAGAAGGATAAAAATAAGAGTTATTCCATAATAAAAATAGGAATACGGCAGAAAATAATGGTTATATTGATAATAATAATAGAAATAAGGATAAAAATATGAGTTATTACGATAATAATAATAGTAATAAGGATAAAAATAAGAGTTATTACGATAATAATAATAGTTATAAGGATAAAAATAAGAGCTATTACGATAATAAGAATAGAAATAAGGATAAAAATAAGATTTATTACATAATAAAAATAGGAATACGGCTGAAAATAATGGTTATAATGATAATAATAATAGAAATAAGGATAAAAATATGAGTTATTACGATAATAGTAATAGTAATAAGGATATAAATAAGAGTTATTACGATAATAATAATAGTTATAAGGATAAAAATAAGAGTTATTTCATAATAAAAATAGGAATATGGCTGAAAGTAATAGTTATAATGATAATAATAGTAGAAATAAGGATAAAAATAAGAGATATTACATAATAAAAATACGAATAAGGATAAAAATAAGAGTTATTACGATAATAATAATAGTGATAAGGCTGAAAATAATAGTTATTACGATAATAATAATTGTATTATGGATAAAAATAAGAGTTATTACGATAATAATAATAGTAATATGGATAAAAGTAAGAGTTAATATGATGATAAAATAGGAATAAGGACACAAATAAGAGTTATTACGATAATAAGAATAGAAATAAGGATAAAAATAAGAGTTATTACATAATAAAAGTAGGAATATGGCTGAAAGTAATAGTTATAATGATAATAATAATAGAAATAAGGATAAAAATAAGAGTTATTACGATCATAATAATGGTAATAAGGATAAAAATAAAAGTTAATTCGATAATAATAATAGTAACAAGGATAAAAATAAGAGTGATTCGATAATAATAATAGTAATAAGGATAAAAGTAAGAGTTAATATGATGATAAAATAGGAATAAGGACAAAAATAAGAGTTATTACGATAATAATAATAGTTATATGGGTAAAAATAAGAGTTATTACGACAATAAGAATAGAAATAAGGATAAAAATAAGACTTATTACGATAATAATAATAGTAATAAGGATAAAAGTAAGACTTATTACGATAATAATAATAGCATTAAGGATAAAATTAAGAGTTATTACGATAATAATAATAGTAAAAAGGATAAAAAATAAGAGTTATTACGATAATAAGAATATAAATAAGGATAAAAATAAGAGTTATTACATAATAAAAGTAGGAATGTGGCTGAATGTAATAGTTACAATGATAATAATAATAGAAATAAGGATAAAAATAAGAGTTATTACGATCATAATAATAGTAATAAGGATAAAAATTAAGAGTTAATTCGATAATAATAATAGTAACAAGGATAAAAATAACAGTTAATTCGATAATAATAATAGTAATAAGGATAAAAGTAAGAGTTAATATGATGATAAAATAGGAATAAGGACAAAAATAAGAGTTATTACGATAATAATAATAGTTATAAGGATAGAAATAAGAGTTATTACGATAACAATAACAGTAATAAGGATAAAAATAAGAGTTATTACGATAATAATAATAGTTATAAGGATAAAAATAAGAGTTATTACGCTAATAATAATAGTAATAAGGACAAAAATAAGAGTTATTATGATAATAATAATAGTTATAGGGATAAAAAATAAGAGTTATTATGATAATAATAATAGTTATAAGGATAAAAATAAGAGTTATTACGATAATAGTAATAGTAATAAGGATAAAAATAAGAGGTATTACGATAATAATAATAGTATTAAGGATAAAAATAAGAGTTATTACGATAACAATAATAGTAATAAGGATAAAAATAAGAGTTATTACGATAATAATAACTGTAATAAGGATAAAAATAAGAGTTAATTCGAAAATAATAATAGTAATAAGGATAAAAGTAAGAGTTGATATGATGTTAAAATAGGAATAAGGCAAAAATAAGAGTTATTACGATAATAATAATAGTTATAAGGATAAAAATAAGAGTTATTACGATAATAAGAACAGAAATAAGGATAAAAATAAGAGTTATTGCAAAATAAAAATAGGAATATGGCTGAAAGTAATAGTTATAATGATAATAATATAGAAATAAGGATAAAAATAAGAGTTATTACGATAATAGTAATAGTAATTAAGGATAAAAATAAGAGTTATTACTATAATAATAATAGTGTTAAGGATAAAAATAAGAGTTATTACGATAATAATAATAGTATTAAGGATAAAAATAAGAGTTATTACGATAACAATAATAGTAATAAGGATAAAAATAAGAGTTATTACGATAATAATAATAGTAATAAGGATAAATGTGAGAGTTATTACATAATAAAAATAGGAATACGGCTGAAAATAATGGTTATAATGATAATAATAATAGAAATAAGGATAAAAATAAGAGTTATTACGATAATAAGAATAGGAATAAGGATAAAAATAAGAGTTATTACATAATAAAAATAGGAATACGGCTGAAAATAATAGTTATAATGATAATAATAATAGAAATAAGGATAAAAATAAGATTTATTACGATAATAATAATAGTAATAAGGATAAAAATAAGAGTTATTACGATAATAATAATAGTAATAAGGATAAAAATAAGAGTTATTACGATAAGAATTATAGTTATAAGGATAAAAATAAGAGTTAATTCGAAAATAATAATAGTAATAAGCCTAAAAGTAAGAGTTAATATGATGTTAAAAATAGGAATAAGGCAAAAATAAGAGTTATTACGATAATAATAATAGTTATAAGGATAAAAATAAGAGTTATTACGATGATAAGAACAGAAATAAGGATAAAAATAAGAGTTATTGCATAATAAAAATAGGAATATGGCTGAAAGTAATAGTTATAATGATAATAATAATAGAAATAAGGATAAAAATAAGAGTTATTACGATAATAGTAATAGTATTAAGGATAAAAATAAGAGTTATTACGATAATAATGATAGTATTAAGGATAAAAATAAGAGTTATTACGATAACAATAGTAGTAATAAGGATAAAAATAAGAGTTATTACGATTAATAATAATAGTAACAAGGATAAAAAATAAGAGTTAATTCGATAATAATAATAGTAATAAGGATAAAAGTAAGAGTTAATATGATGATAAAATAGGAATAAGGACAAAAATAAGAGTTATTACGATAATAATAAAAGTAATAAGGACAAAAGTAAGAGTTATTACGATAATAATAATAGTTATAAGGATAAAAATAATAGTTATTACGATAATAAGAATAGAAAGAGGGATAAAATAAGAGTTATTCCATAATAAAAATAGGAATACGGCAGAAAATAATGGTTATATTGATAATAATAATAGAAATAAGGATAAAAATATGAGTTATTACGATAATAATAATAGTAATAAGGATAAAAATAAGAGTTATTACGATAATAATAATAGTTATAAGGATAAAAATAAGAGCTATTACGATAATAAGAATAGAAATAAGGATAAAAATAAGATTTATTACATAATAAAAATAGGAATACGGCTGAAAATAATGGTTATAATGATAATAATAATAGAAATAAGGATAAAAATATGAGTTATTACGATAATAGTAATAGTAATAAGGATATAAATAAGAGTTATTACGATATAATAATAGTTATAAGGATAAAAATAAGAGTTATTTCATAATAAAAATAGGAATATCGCTGAAAGTAATAGTTATAATGATAATAATAGTAGAAATAAGGATAAAAATAAGAGATATTACATAATAAAAATACGAATAAGGATAAAAATAAGAGTTATTACGATAATAATAATAGTGATAAGGCTGAAAATAATAGTTATTACGATAATAATTAATTGTATTATGGATAAAAATAAGAGTTATTACGATAATAATAATAGTAATATGGATAAAAAGGAAGAGTTAATATGATGATAAAATAGGAATAAGGACACAAATAAGAGTTATTACGATAATAATAATAGTTATAAGGATAAAAGTAAGAGTTATTGCGATAATAATAATAGTAATAAGGATAAAAATAAGAGTTATTACGATAATAATAATAGTTATAAGGATAAAAATAAGAGTTATTACGATAATAATAATAGTTATATGGGTAAAAATAAGAGTTATTACGATAATAAGAATAGAAATAAGGATAAAAATAAGAGTTATTACATAATAAAAAGTAGGAATATGGCTGAAAGTAATAGTTATAATGATAATAATAATAGAAATAAGGATAAAAATAAGAGTTATTACGATCATAATAAATGGTAATAAGGATAAAAATAAGAGTTAATTCGATAATAATAATAGTAACAAGGATAAAAATAAGAGTGATTCGATAATAATAATAGTAATAAGGATAAAAGTAAGAGTTAATATGATGATAAAATAGGAATAAGGACAAAAATAAGAGTTATTACGATAATAATAATAGTTATATGGGTAAAAAATAAGAGTTATTACGACAATAAGAATAGAAATAAGGATAAAAAGAAGACTTATTACGATAATAATAATAGTAATAAGGATAAAAGTAAGACTTATTACGATAATAATAATAGCATTAAGGATAAAATTAAGAGTTATTACGATAATAATAATAGTAATAAGGATAAAAATAAGAGAGTTATTACGATAATAAGAATATAAATAAGGATAAAAATAAGAGTTATTACATAATAAAAGTAGGAATGTGGCTGAATGTAATAGTTACAATGATAATAATAATAGAAATAAGGATAAAAATAAGAGTTATTACGATCATAATAATAGTAATAAGGATAAAATTAAGAGTTAATTCGATAATAATAATAGTAACAAGGATAAAAATAACAGTTAATTCGATAATAATAATAGTAATAAGGATAAAAGTAAGAGTTAATATGATGATAAAATAGGAATAAGGACAAAAATAAGAGTTATTACGATAATAATAATAGTTATAAGGATAGAAATAAGAGTTATTACGATAACAATAACAGTAATAAGGATAAAAATAAGAGTTATTACGATAATAATAATAGTTATAAGGATAAAAATAAGAGTTATTACGCTAATAATAATAGTAATAAGGACAAAAATAAGAGTTATTATGATAATAATAATAGTTATAAGGATAAAAATAAGAGTTATTATGATAATAATAATAGTTATAAGGATAAAAATAAGAGTTATTACGATAATAGTAATAGTAATAAGGATAAAAATAAGAGGTATTACGATAATAATAATAGTATTAAGGATAAAAATAAGAGTTATTACGATAACAATAATAGTATTAAGGATAAAAATAAGAGTTATTACGATAATAATAATAGTATTAGGGATAAAAATAAGAGTTATTACGATAACAATAATAGTAATAAGGATAAAAATAAGAGTTATTACGATAATAATAATAG
Organism: Megachile willughbiella; assembly: GCA_945859595.2. Taxonomy (NCBI): domain Eukaryota; kingdom Metazoa; phylum Arthropoda; class Insecta; order Hymenoptera; family Megachilidae; genus Megachile; species Megachile willughbiella. The sequence goes on along the minus strand of CAMAOD020000196.1, from coordinate 36,922 downwards.
TTATAAGGCTGAAAATAATAGTTATTATGCTAATAATAATAGTAATAAGGATAAAAATAAGAGTTATTACATGATAAAAATAGGAATAAGGCTGAAAATAATATTTATAATGATAATAATAATAGAAATAAGGATAAAAATAAGAGTTATTACGATAATAATAATAGTAATAAGGATAAAAATAAGAGTTATTACGATAATAATAATAGTAATAAGGATAAATGTGAGAGTTATTACATAATAAAAATAGGAATACGGCTGAAAATAATGGTTATAATGATAATAATAATAGAAATAAGGATAAAAATAAGAGTTATTACGATAATAAGAATAGGAATAAGGATAAAAATAAGAGTTATTACATAATAAAAATAGGAATACGGCTGAAAATAATAGTTATAATGATAATAATAATAGAAATAAGGATAAAAATAAGAGATATTACATAATAAAAATAGGAATAAGGATAAAAATAAGAGTTATTACGATAATAATAATAGTTATAAGGCTGAAAATAATAGTTATTACGATAATAATAATAGAAATAATGATAAAAATAAGATTTATTACGATAATAATAATAGTAATAAGGATAAAAATAAGAGTTATTACGATAATAATAATAGTAATAAGGATAAAAACAAGAGTTATTACGATAATAAGAGTAGAAATAAGGATAAAAATAAGAGTTATTGCATAATAAAAATAGGAATATGGCTGAAAGTAATAGTTATAATGATAATAATAATAGAAATAAGGATAAAAATAAGAGTTATTACGATAATAGTAATAGTAATAAGGATAAAAATAAGAGTTATTACGATAATAATAATAGTATTAAGGATAAAAATAAGAGTTATTACGATAATAATAATAGTATTAAGGATAAAAATAAGAGTTATTACGATAACAATAATAGTAATAAGGATAAAAATAAGAGTTATTACGATAATAATAATAGTTATAAGGCTGAAAATAATAGTTATTACGATAATAAGAATAGAAAGAAGGATAAAAATAAGAGTTATTACGATAATAATAATAGTAATAAGGATAAAAATAAGAGTTATTACGATAATAATAATAGTAATAAGGATAAAAACAAGAGTTATTACGATAATAAGAGTAGAAATAAGGATAAAAATAAGAGTTATTGCATAATAAAAATAGGAATATGGCTGAAAGTAATAGTTATAATGATAATAATAATAGAAATAAGGATAAAAATAAGAGTTATTACGATAATAGTAATAGTAATAAGGATAAAAATAAGAGTTATTACGATAATAATAATAGTATTAAGGATAAAAATAAGAGTTATTACGATAATAATAATAGTATTAAGGATAAAAATAAGAGTTATTACGATAACAATAATAGTAATAAGGATAAAAATAAGAGTTATTACGATAATAATAATAGTTATAAGGCTGAAAATAATAGTTATTATGCTAATAATAATAGTAATAAGGATAAAAATAAGAGTTATTACATGATAAAAATAGGAATAAGGCTGAAAATAATATTTATAATGATAATAATAATAGAAATACGGATAAAAATAAGAGTTATTACGATAATAATAATAGTAATAAGGATAAAAATAAGAGTTGTTACGATAATAATAATAGTAATAAGGATAAATGTGAGAGTTATTACATAATAAAAATAGGAATACGGCTGAAAATAATGGTTATAATGATAATAATAATAGAAATAAGGATAAAAATAAGAGTTATTACGATAATAAGAATAGGAATAAGGATAAAAATAAGAGTTATTACATAATAAAAATAGGAATACGGCTGAAAATAATAGTTATAATGATAATAATAATAGAAATAAGGATAAAAATAAGATTTATTACGATAATAATAATAGTAATAACGATAAAAATAAGAGTTATTACATGATAAAAATAGGAATACGGCTGAAAATAATGGTTATAATGATAATAATAATAGAAATAAGGATAAAAATATGAGTTATTACGATAATAGTAATAGTAATAAGGATATAAATAAGAGTTATTACGATAATAATAATAGTTATAAGGATAAAAATAAGAGTTATTTCATAATAAAAATAGGAATATGGCTGAAAGTAACAGTTATAATGATAATAATAGTAGAAATAAGGATAAAAATAAGAGATATTACATAATAAAAATAGGAATAAGGATAAAAATAAGAGTTATTACGATAATAATAATAGTTATAAGGCTGAAAATAATAGTTATTACGATAATAATAATAGTATTAAGGATAAAAATAAGAGTTATTACGATAATAATAGTAGTAATATGGATAAAAGTAAGAGTTAATATGATGATAAAATAGGAATAAGGACAAAAATAAGAGTTATTACGATAATAATAATAGTTATAAGGATAAAAGTAAGAGTTATTGCGATAATAATAATAGTAATAAGGATAAAAATAAGAGTTATTACGATAATAATAATAGTTAGAAGGATAAAAATAAGAGTTATTGCGATAATAATAATAGTAATAAGGATAAAAATAAGAGTTATTACGATAATAATAATAGTTATATGGGTAAAAATAAGAGTTATTTCATAATAAAAATAGGAATATGGCTGAAAGTAATAGTTATAATGATAATAATAGTAGAAATAAGGACAAAAATAAGAGTTATTACATAATAAAAATAGTTATAAGGATAAAAATAAAAGTTATTACGATAATAATAATAGTAATAAGGATAAAAATAAGAGTTATTACGATAATAATAATAGTAATAAGGATAAAAATAAGAGTTATTACGATAATAATAATAGTTATATGGGTAAAAATAAGAGTTATTACGACAATAAGAATAGAAATAAGGATAAAAATAAGAGTTATTACGATAATAACAATAGTAATAAGGATAAATGTGAGAGTTATTACATAATAAAAATAGGAATACGGCTGAAAATAATGGTTATAATGATAATAATAATAGAAATAAGGATAAAAATAAGAGTTATTACGATAATAAGAATAGGAATAAGGATAAAAATAAGAGTTATTACATAATAAAAATAGGAATACGGCTGAAAATAATAGTTATAATGATAATAATAATAGAAATAAGGATAAAAATAAGATTTATTACGATAATAATAATAGTAATAACGATAAAAATAAGAGTTATTACATGATAAAAATAGGAATACGGCTGAAAATAATGGTTATAATGATAATAATAATAGAAATAAGGATAAAAATATGAGTTATTACGATAATAGTAATAGTAATAAGGATATAAATAAGAGTTATTACGATAATAATAATAGTTATAAGGATAAAAATAAGAGTTATTTCATAATAAAAATAGGAATATGGCTGAAAGTAACAGTTATAATGATAATAATAGTAGAAATAAGGATAAAAATAAGAGATATTACATAATAAAAATAGGAATAAGGATAAAAATAAGAGTTATTACGATAATAATAATAGTTATAAGGCTGAAAATAATAGTTATTACGATAATAATAATAGTATTAAGGATAAAAATAAGAGTTATTACGATAATAATAGTAGTAATATGGATAAAAGTAAGAGTTAATATGATGATAAAATAGGAATAAGGACAAAAATAAGAGTTATTACGATAATAATAATAGTTATAAGGATAAAAGTAAGAGTTATTGCGATAATAATAATAGTAATAAGGATAAAAATAAGAGTTATTACGATAATAATAATAGTTAGAAGGATAAAAATAAGAGTTATTGCGATAATAATAATAGTAATAAGGATAAAAATAAGAGTTATTACGATAATAATAATAGTTATATGGGTAAAAATAAGAGTTATTTCATAATAAAAATAGGAATATGGCTGAAAGTAATAGTTATAATGATAATAATAGTAGAAATAAGGACAAAAATAAGAGTTATTACATAATAAAAATAGTTATAAGGATAAAAATAAAAGTTATTACGATAATAATAATAGTAATAAGGATAAAAATAAGAGTTATTACGATAATAATAATAGTAATAAGGATAAAAATAAGAGTTATTACGATAATAATAATAGTTATATGGGTAAAAATAAGAGTTATTACGACAATAAGAATAGAAATAAGGATAAAAATAAGAGTTATTACGATAATAACAATAGTAATAAGGATAAAAATAAAAGTTATTACGACAATAAGAATAGAAATAAGGATAAAAATAAGAGTTATTACGCTAATAATAATAGTAATAAGGACAAAAATAAGAGTTATTATGATAATAATAATAGTTATAAGGATAAAAATAAGAGTTATTATGATAATAGTAATAGTTATAAGGATAAAAATAAGAGTTATTACGATAATAGTAATAGTAATAAGGATAAAAATAAGAGGTATTACGATAATAATAATAGTATTAAGGATAAAAATAAGAGTTATTACGATAACAATAATAGTATTAAGGATAAAAATAAGAGTTATTACGATAATAATAATAGTATTAGGGATAAAAATAAGAGTTATTACGATAACAATAATAGTAATAAGGATGAAAATAAGAGTTATTACGATAATAATAATAGTTATAAGGCTGAAAATAATAGTTATTATGCTAATAATAATAGTAATAAGGATAAAAATAAGAGTTATTACATGATAAAAATAGGAATAAGGCTGAAAATAATATTTATAATGATAATAATAATAGAAATAAGGATAAAAATAAGAGTTATTACGATAATAATAATAGTAATAAGGATAAAAATAAGAGTTATTACGATAATAATAATAGTAATAAGGATAAATGTGAGAGTTATTACATAATAAAAATAGGAATACGGCTGAAAATAATGGTTATAATGATAATAATAATAGAAATAAGGATAAAAATAAGAGTTATTACGATAATAAGAATAGGAATAAGGATAAAAATAAGAGTTATTACATAATAAAAATAGGAATACGGCTGAAAATAATAGTTATAATGATAATAATAATAGAAATAAGGATAAAAATAAGAGATATTACGATAATAATAATAGTAATAAGGATAAAAATAAGAGTTATTACATGATAAAAATAGGAATACGGCTGAAAATAATGGTTATAATGATAATAATAATAGAAATAAGGATAAAAATACGAGTTATTACGATAATAGTAATAGTAATAAGGATATAAATAAGAGTTATTACGATAATAATAATAGTTATAAGGATAAAAATAAGAGTTATTTCATAATAAAAATAGGAATATGGCTGAAAGTAACAGTTATAATGATAATAATAGTAGAAATAAGGATAAAAATAAGAGATATTACATAATAAAAATAGGAATAAGGATAAAAATAAGAGTTATTACGATAATAATAATAGTTATAAGGCTGAAAATAATAGTTATTACGATAATAATAATAGTATTAAGGATAAAAATAAGAGTTATTACGATAATAATAATAGTAATAAGGATAAAAGTAAGAGTTAATATGATGATAAAATAGGAATAAGGACAAAAATAAGAGTTATTACGATAATAATAATAGTTATAAGGATAAAAGTAAGAGTTATTACGATAATAATAATAGTAATAAGGATAAAAATAAGAGTTATTACGATAATAATAATAGAAATAAGGATAAAAATAAGAGTTATTACGATAATAATAATAGTAATAAGGATAAAAGTGAGAGTTAATATGATGTTAAAATAGGAATAAGGACAAAAATAAGAGTTATTACGATAATAATAATAGTAATAAGCATAAAAGTAAGAGTTATTACGATAATAATAATAGTAATAAGGATAAAAGTATGAGTTATTACGATAATAATAATAGTATTAAGGATAAAAATAAGAGTTATTACGATAATAAGAATAGAAGTAAGGATAAAAATAAGAGTTATTACATAATAAAAATAGGAATAAGGATAAAAATAAGAGTTATTACGATAATAATAATAATAGTAATAAGGATAAAAGTAAGAATTAATATGATGATAAAATAGGAATAAGGACAAAAATAAGAGTTATTACGATAATAATAAAAGTAATAAGGACAAAAATAAGAGTTATTACGATAATAATAATAGTTATAAGGATAAAAATAATAGTTATTACGATAATAATAATAGTTATATGGGTAAAAATAAGAGTTATTACGATAATAATAATAGTAATAAGGATAAAAATAAGAGTTATTACGATAATAATAATAGTAATAAGGATAAAAATAAGAGTTATTACGATAATAACAATAGTAATAAGGATAAAAATAAGAGTTATTACGATAATAATAATAGTAATAAGGATAAAAGTGTGAGTTAAAATGATGTTAAAATAGGAATAAGGACAAAAATAAGAGTTATTACGATAATAATAATAGTTATAAGGATAAAAATAAGAGCTATTACGATAATAAGAATAGAAATAAGGATAAAAATAAGATTTATTACATAATAAAAATAGGAATACGGCTGAAAATAATGGTTATAATGATAATAATAATAGAAATAAGGATAAAAATATGAGTTATTACGATAATAGTAATAGTAATAAGGATATAAATAAGAGTTATTACGATAATAATAATAGTTATAAGGATAAAAATAAGAGTTATTTCATAATAAAAATAGGAATATGGCTGAAAGTAATAGTTATAATGATAATAATAGTAGAAATAAGGATAAAAATAAGAGATATTACATAATAAAAATACGAATAAGGATAAAAATAAGAGTTATTACGATAATAATAATAGTTATAAGGCTGAAAATAATAGTTATTATGCTAATAATAATAGTAATAAGGATAAAAATAAGAGCTATTACATGATAAAAATAGGAATAAGGATAAAAACAAGAGTTACTTATATAATAATAATAGTGATAAGGCTGAAAATAATAGTTATTACGATAATAATAATTGTATGATGGATAAAAATAAGAGTTATTACGATAATAATAATAGTAATATGGATAAAAGTAAGAGTTAATATGATGATAAAATAGGAATAAGGACACAAATAAGAGTTATTGCGATAATAATAATAGTAATAAGGATAAAAATAAGAGTTATTACGATAATAATAATAGTTATAAGGATAAAAATAAGAGTTATTACGATAATAATAATAGTTATATGGGTAAAAATAAGAGTTATTACGATAATAAGAATAGAAATAAGGATAAAAATAAGAGTTATTACGATAATAATAATAGTATTAGGGATAAAAATAAGAGTTATTACGATAACAATAATAGTAATAAGGATAAAAATAAGAGTTATTGCGATAATAATAATAGTTATAAGGCTGAAAATAATAGTTATTATGCTAATAATAATAGTAATAAGGATAAAAATAAGAGTTATTACATGATAAAAATAGGAATAAGGCTGAAAATAATATTTATAATGATAATAATAATAGAAATAAGGATAAAAATAAGAGTTATTACGATAATAATAATAGTAATAAGGATAAAAATAAGAGTTATTACGATAATAATAATAGTAATAAGGATAAATGTGAGAGTTATTACATAATAAAAATAGGAATACGGCTGAAAATAATGGTTATAATGATAATAATAATAGAAATAAGGATAAAAATAAGAGTTATTACGATAATAAGAATAGGAATAAGGATAAAAATAAGAGTTATTACATAATAAAAATAGGAATACGGCTGAAAATAATAGTTATAATGATAATAATAATAGAAATAAGGATAAAAATAAGAGATATTACATAATAAAAATAGGAATAAGGATAAAAATAAGAGTTATTACGATAATAATAATAGTTATAAGGCTGAAAATAATAGTTATTACGATAATAATAATAGAAATAATGATAAAAATAAGATTTATTACGATAATAATAATAGTAATAAGGATAAAAATAAGAGTTATTACGATAATAATAATAGTAATAAGGATAAAAACAAGAGTTATTACGATAATAAGAGTAGAAATAAGGATAAAAATAAGAGTTATTGCATAATAAAAATAGGAATATGGCTGAAAGTAATAGTTATAATGATAATAATAATAGAAATAAGGATAAAAATAAGAGTTATTACGATAATAGTAATAGTAATAAGGATAAAAATAAGAGTTATTACGATAATAATAATAGTAATAAGGATAAATGTGAGAGTTATTACATAATAAAAATAGGAATACGGCTGAAAATAATGGTTATAATGATAATAATAATAGAAATAAGGATAAAAATAAGAGTTATTACGATAATAAGAATAGGAATAAGGATAAAAATAAGAGTTATTACATAATAAAAATAGGAATACGGCTGAAAGTAATAGTTATAATGATAATAATAATAGAAATAAGGATAAAAATAAGATTTATTACGATAATAATAATAGTAATAAGGATAAAAATAAGAGTTATTACATGATAAAAATAGGAATACGGCTGAAAATAATGGTTATAATGATAATAATAATAGAAATAAGGATAAAAATATGAGTTATTACGATAATAGTAATAGTAATAAGGATATAAATAAGAGTTATTACGATAATAATAATAGTTATAAGGATAAAAATAAGAGTTATTTCATAATAAAAATAGGAATATGGCTGAAAGTAACAGTTATAATGATAATAATAGTAGAAATAAGGATAAAAATAAGAGATATTACATAATAAAAATAGGAATAAGGATAAAAATAAGAGTTATTACGATAATAATAATAGTTATAAGGCTGAAAATAATAGTTATTACGATAATAATAATAGTATTAAGGATAAAAATAAGAGTTATTACGATAATAATAGTAGTAATATGGATAAAAGTAAGAGTTAATATGATGATAAAATAGGAATAAGGACAAAAATAAGAGTTATTACGATAATAATAATAGTTATAAGGATAAAAGTAAGAGTTATTGCGATAATAATAATAGTAATAAGGATAAAAATAAGAGTTATTACGATAATAATAATAGTTAGAAGGATAAAAATAAGAGTTATTGCGATAATAATAATAGTAATAAGGATAAAAATAAGAGTTATTACGATAATAATAATAGTTATATGGGTAAAAATAAGAGTTATTTCATAATAAAAATAGGAATATGGCTGAAAGTAATAGTTATAATGATAATAATAGTAGAAATAAGGACAAAAATAAGAGTTATTACATAATAAAAATAGTTATAAGGATAAAAATAAAAGTTATTACGATAATAATAATAGTAATAAGGATAAAAATAAGAGTTATTACGATAATAATAATAGTAATAAGGATAAAAATAAGAGTTATTACGATAATAATAATAGTTATATGGGTAAAAATAAGAGTTATTACGACAATAAGAATAGAAATAAGGATAAAAATAAGAGTTATTACGATAATAACAATAGTAATAAGGATAAAAATAAGAGTTATTACGACAATAAGAATAGAAATAAGGATAAAAATAAGAATTATTACATAATAAAAGTAGGAATGTGGCTGAAAGTAATAGTTATAATGATAATAATAATAGAAATAAGGATAAAAATAAGAGTTATTACGATCATAATAATGGTAATAAGGATAAAAATAAGAGTTAATTCGATAATAATAATAGTAATAAGGATAAAAATAAGAGTTATTACGATAATAACAATAGTAATAAGGATAAAAATAAGAGTTATTACGATAATAATAATAGTAATAAGGATAAAAGTGTGAGTTAAAATGATGTTAAAATAGGAATAAGGACAAAAATAAGAGTTATTACGATAATAATAATAGTAATAAGGATAAAAATAAGAGTTATTACGATAATAACAATAGTAATAAGGATAAAAATAAGAGTTATTACGATAATAATAATAGTAATAAGGATAAAAGTGTGAGTTAAAATGATGTTAAAATAGGAATAAGGACAAAAATAAGAGTTATTACGATAATAATAATAGTTATAAGGATAAAAATAAGAGCTATTACGATAATAAGAATAGAAATAAGGATAAAAATAAGATTTATTACATAATAAAAATAGGAATACGGCTGAAAATAATGGTTATAATGATAATAATAATAGAAATAAGGATAAAAATATGAGTTATTACGATAATAGTAATAGTAATAAGGATATAAATAAGAGTTATTACGATAATAATAATAGTTATAAGGATAAAAATAAGAGTTATTTCATAATAAAAATAGGAATATGGCTGAAAGTAATAGTTATAATGATAATAATAGTAGAAATAAGGATAAAAATAAGAGATATTACATAATAAAAATACGAATAAGGATAAAAATAAGAGTTATTACGATAATAATAATAGTTATAAGGCTGAAAATAATAGTTATTATGCTAATAATAATAGTAATAAGGATAAAAATAAGAGCTATTACATGATAAAAATAGGAATAAGGATAAAAACAAGAGTTACTTATATAATAATAATAGTGATAAGGCTGAAAATAATAGTTATTACGATAATAATAATTGTATGATGGATAAAAATAAGAGTTATTACGATAATAATAATAGTAATATGGATAAAAGTAAGAGTTAATATGATGATAAAATAGGAATAAGGACACAAATAAGAGTTATTGCGATAATAATAATAGTAATAAGGATAAAAATAAGAGTTATTACGATAATAATAATAGTTATAAGGATAAAAATAAGAGTTATTACGATAATAATAATAGTTATATGGGTAAAAATAAGAGTTATTACGATAATAAGAATAGAAATAAGGATAAAAATAAGAGTTATTACGATAATAATAATAGTATTAGGGATAAAAATAAGAGTTATTACGATAACAATAATAGTAATAAGGATAAAAATAAGAGTTATTACGATAATAATAATAGTTATAAGGCTGAAAATAATAGTTATTATGCTAATAATAATAGTAATAAGGATAAAAATAAGAGTTATTACATGATAAAAATAGGAATAAGGCTGAAAATAATATTTATAATGATAATAATAATAGAAATAAGGATAAAAATAAGAGTTATTACGATAATAATAATAGTAATAAGGATAAAAATAAGAGTTATTACGATAATAAATAATAGTAATAAGGATAAATGTGAGAGTCATTACATAATAAAAATAGGAATACGGCTGAAAATAATGGTTATAATGATAATAATAATAGAAATAAGGATAAAAATAAGAGTTATTACGATAATAAGAATAGGAATAAGGATAAAAATAAGAGGTATTACATAATAAAAAATAGGAATACGGCTGAAAATAATAGTTATAATGATAATAATAATAGAAATAAGGATAAAAATAAGAGATATTACATAATAAAAATAGGAATAAGGATAAAAATAAGAGTTATTACGATAATAATAATAGTTATAAGGCTGAAAATAATAGTTATTACGATAATAATAATAGAAAATGATAAAAATAAGATTTATTACGATAATAATAATAGTAATAAGGATAAAAATAAGAGTTATTACGATAATAATAATAGTAATAAGGATAAAAACAAGAGTTATTACGATAATAAGAGTAGAAATAAGGATAAAAATAAGAGTTATTGCATAATAAAAATAGGAATATGGCTGAAAGTAATAGTTATAATGATAATAATAATAGAAATAAGGATAAAAATAAGAGTTATTACGATAATAGTAATAGTAATAAGGATAAAAATAAGAGTTATTACGATAATAATAATAGTATTAAGGATAAAAATAAGAGTTATTACGATAATAATAATAGTATTAAGGATAAAAATAAGAGTTATTACGATAACAATAATAGTAATAAGGATAAAAATAAGAGTTATTACGATAATAATAATAGTTATAAGGCTGAAAATAATAGTTATTATGCTAATAATAATAGTAATAAGGATAAAAATAAGAGTTATTACATGATAAAAATAGGAATAAGGCTGAAAATAATATTTATAATGATAATAATAATAGAAATAAGGATAAAAATAAGAGTTATTACGATAATAATAATAGTAATAAGGATAAAAATAAGAGTTGTTACGATAATAATAATAGTAATAAGGATAAATGTGAGAGTTATTACATAATAAAAATAGGAATACGGCTGAAAATAATGGTTATAATGATAATAATAATAGAAATAAGGATAAAAATAAGAGTTATTACGATAATAAGAATAGGAATAAGGATAAAAATAAGAGTTATTACATAATAAAAATAGGAATACGGCTGAAAATAATAGTTATAATGATAATAATAATAGAAATAAGGATAAAAATAAGATTTATTACGATAATAATAATAGTAATAAGGATAAAAATAAGAGTTATTACATGATAAAAATAGGAATACGGCTGAAAATAATGGTTATAATGATAATAATAATAGAAATAAGGATAAAAATATGAGTTATTACGATAATAGTAATAGTAATAAGGATATAAATAAGAGTTATTACGATAATAATAATAGTTATAAGGATAAAAATAAGATTATTTCATAATAAAAATAGGAATATGGCTGAAAGTAACAGTTATAATGATAATAATAGTAGAAATAAGGATAAAAATAAGAGATATTACATAATAAAAATAGGAATAAGGATAAAAATAAGAGTTATTACGATAATAATAATAGTTATAAGGCTGAAAATAATAGTTATTACGATAATAATAATAGTATTAAGGATAAAAATAAGAGTTATTACGATAATAATAGTAGTAATATGGATAAAAGTAAGAGTTAATATGATGATAAAATAGGAATAAGGACAAAAATAAGAGTTATTACGATAATAATAATAGTTATAAGGATAAAAGTAAGAGTTATTGCGATAATAATAATAGTAATAAGGATAAAAATAAGAGTTATTACGATAATAATAATAGTTAGAAGGATAAAAATAAGAGTTATTGCGATAATAATAATAGTAATAAGGATAAAAATAAGAGTTATTACGATAATAATAATAGTTATATGGGTAAAAATAAGAGTTATTTCATAATAAAAATAGGAATATGGCTGAAAGTAATAGTTATAATGATAATAATAGTAGAAATAAGGACAAAAATAAGAGTTATTACATAATAAAAATAGTTATAAGGATAAAAATAAAAGTTATTACGATAATAATAATAGTAATAAGGATAAAAATAAGAGTTATTACGATAATAATAATAGTAATAAGGATAAAAATAAGAGTTATTACGATAATAATAATAGTTATATGGGTAAAAATAAGAGTTATTACGACAATAAGAATAGAAATAAGGATAAAAATAAGAGTTATTACGATAATAACAATAGTAATAAGGATAAAAATAAGAGTTATTACGACAATAAGAATAGAAATAAGGATAAAAATAAGAATTATTACATAATAAAAGTAGGAATGTGGCTGAAAGTAATAGTTATAATGATAATAATAATAGAAATAAGGATAAAAATAAGAGTTATTACGATCATAATAATGGTAATAAGGATAAAAATAAGAGTTAATTCGATAATAATAATAGTAATAAGGATAAAAATAAGAGTTATTACATAATAAAAATAGGAATATGGCTGAAAGTAATAGTTACAATAATAATAATAATAGAAATAAGGATAAAAATAAGAGTTATTACGATCATAATAATGGTAATAAGGATAAAAATAAGAGTTAATTCGATAATAATAATAGTAACATGGATAAAAATAAGAGTGATTCGATAATAATAATAGTAATAAGGATAAAAGTAAGAGTTAATATGATGATAAAATAGGAATAAGGACAAAAATAAGAGTTATTACGATAATAATAATAGTTATAAGGATAAAAGTAAGAGTTATTACGATAATAATAATAGTAATAAGGATAAAAATAAGAGTTATTACGATAATAATAATAGAAATAAGGATAAAAATAAGAGTTATTACGATAATAATAATAGTAATAAGGATAAAAGTGAGAGTTAATATGATGTTAAAATAGGAATAAGGACAAAAATAAGAGTTATTACGATAATAATAATAGTAATAAGCATAAAAGTAAGAGTTATTACGATAATAATAATAGTAATAAGGATAAAAGTATGAGTTATTACGATAATAATAATAGTATTAAGGATAAAAATAAGAGTTATTACGATAATAAGAATAGAAGTAAGGATAAAAATAAGAGTTATTACATAATAAAAATAGGAATAAGGATAAAAATAAGAGTTATTACGATAATAATAATAGTAATAAGGATAAAAGTAAGAATTAATATGATGATAAAATAGGAATAAGGACAAAAATAAGAGTTATTACGATAATAATAAAAGTAATAAGGACAAAAATAAGAGTTATTACGATAATAATAATAGTTATAAGGATAAAAATAATAGTTATTACGATAATAAGAATAGAAAGAAGGATAAAAATAAGAGTTATTCCATAATAAAAATAGGAATACGGCAGAAAATAATGGTTATATTGATAATAATAATAGAAATAAGGATAAAAATATGAGTTATTACGATAATAATAATAGTAATAAGGATAAAAATAAGAGTTATTACGATAATAATAATAGGTATAAGGATAAAAATAAGAGCTATTCCGATAATAAGAATAGAAATAAGGATAAAAATAAGATTTATTACATAATAAAAATAAGAATACGGCTGAAAATAATGGTTATAATGATAATAATAATAGAAATAAGGATAAAAATATGAGTTATTACGATAACAGTAATAGTAATAAGGATATAAATAAGAGTTATTACGATAATAATAATAGTTATAAGGATAAAAATAAGAGTTATTTCATAATAAAAATAGGAATATGACTGAAAGTAATAGTTATAATGATAATAATAGTAGAAATAAGGATAAAAATAAGATATATTACATAATAAAAATAGGAATAAGGTTAAAAATAAGAGTTACTTATATAATAATAATAGTGATAAGGCTGAAAATAATAGTTATTACGATAATAATAATAGTAATAAGGATAAAAATTGGAGTTATTACATGATAAAAATAGGAATAAGGCTGAAAATAATAGTTATAATGATAATAATAATAGAAATAAGGATAAAAATAAGAGTTATTACGATCATAATAATAGTAATAAGGATAAAAATAAGAGTTGTTACGATAACAATACTAGTTATAAGGATAAAAATAAGAGTTATTACGATAATAATAATAGTTATATGGGTAAAAATAAGAGTTATTACGATAATAATAATAGTAATAAGGATAAAAATAAGAGTTATTACGATAATAATAATAGTAATAAGGATAAAAATAAGAGTTATTACGATAATAACAATAGTAATAAGGATAAAAATAAGAGTTATTACGATAATAATAATAGTAATAAGGATAAAAGTGTGAGTTAAAATGATGTTAAAATAGGAATAAGGACAAAAATAAGAGTTATTACGATAATAATAATAGTTATAAGGATAAAAATAAGAGCTATTACGATAATAAGAATAGAAATAAGGATAAAAATAAGATTTATTACATAATAAAAATAGGAATACGGCTGAAAATAATGGTTATAATGATAATAATAATAGAAATAAGGATAAAAATATGAGTTATTACGATAATAGTAATAGTAATAAGGATATAAATAAGAGTTATTACGATAATAATAATAGTTATAAGGATAAAAATAAGAGTTATTTCATAATAAAAATAGGAATATGGCTGAAAGTAATAGTTATAATGATAATAATAGTAGAAATAAGGATAAAAATAAGAGATATTACATAATAAAAATACGAATAAGGATAAAAATAAGAGTTATTACGATAATAATAATAGTTATAAGGCTGAAAATAATAGTTATTATGCTAATAATAATAGTAATAAGGATAAAAATAAGAGCTATTACATGATAAAAATAGGAATAAGGATAAAAACAAGAGTTACTTATATAATAATAATAGTGATAAGGCTGAAAATAATAGTTATTACGATAATAATAATTGTATGATGGATAAAAATAAGAGTTATTACGATAATAATAATAGTAATATGGATAAAAGTAAGAGTTAATATGATGATAAAATAGGAATAAGGACACAAATAAGAGTTATTACGATAATAATAATAGTTATAAGGATAAAAGTAAGAGTTATTGCGATAATAATAATAGTAATAAGGATAAAAATAAGAGTTATTACGATAATAATAATAGTTATAAGGATAAAAATAAGAGTTATTACGATAATAATAATAGTTATATGGGTAAAAATAAGAGTTATTACGATAATAAGAATAGAAATAAGGATAAAAATAAGAGTTATTACATAATAAAAGTAGGAATATGGCTGAAAGTAATAGTTATAATGATAATAATAATAGAAATAAGGATAAAAATAAGAGTTATTACGATCATAATAATGGTAATAAGGATAAAAGTAAGACTTATTACGATAATAATAATAGCATTAAGGATAAAATTAAGAGTTATTACGATAATAATAATAGTAATAAGGATAAAAATAAGAGTTATTACGATAATAAGAATATAAATAAGGATAAAAATAAGAGTTATTACATAATAAATGTAGGAATGTGGCTGAAAGTAATAGTTACAATGATAATAATAATAGAAATAAGGATAAAAATAAGAGTTATTACGATCATAATAATGGTAATAAGGATAAAAATAAGAGTTATTACGATAATAATATTAGTAATATGGATAAAAGTAAGAGTTAATATGATGATAAAAATAGGAATAAGGACAAAAATAAGAGTTATTACCATAATAATAATAGTTATAAGGATAAAAATAAGAGTTATTACGATAATGATATTAGTAATATGGGTAAAAGTAAGAGTTAATATGATGATAAAATACGAATAAGGACAAAAATAAGAGCTATTACGATAATAATAATAGTTATAAGGATAAAAATAAGAGTTAATTCGGTAATAATAATAGTAACAAGGATAAAAATAAGGGTTAATTCCATAATAATAATAGTAATAAGGATAAAAATAAGAGTTATTACGATAATAACAATAGTAATAAGGATAAAAATAAGAGTTATTACGATAATAATAATAGTAATAAGGATAAAAGTGTGAGTTAAAATGATGTTAAAATAGGAATAAGGACAAAAATAAGAGTTATTACGATAATAATAATAGTTATAAGGATCAAAATAAGAGTTATTACGATAATAAGAATAGAAATAAAGATAAAAATAAGAGTTATTACATAATAAAAATAGGAATACGGCTGAAAATAATGGTTATAATGATAATAATAATAGAAATAAGGATAAAAATAAGAGTTATTACGATAACAATAATAGTAATAAGGA
Source organism: Megachile willughbiella (assembly GCA_945859595.2). NCBI lineage: Eukaryota > Metazoa > Arthropoda > Insecta > Hymenoptera > Megachilidae > Megachile > Megachile willughbiella. The sequence continues at coordinate 19,662 of CAMAOD020000196.1, read as the reverse complement.
TAAAAGTGAGAGTTAATATGATGTTAAAATAGGAATAAGGACAAAAATAAGAGTTATTACGATAATAATAATAGTAATAAGCATAAAAGTAAGAGTTATTACGATAATAATAATAGTAATAAGGATAAAAGTATGAGTTATTACGATAATAATAATAGTATTAAGGATAAAAATAAGAGTTATTACGATAATAAGAATAGAAGTAAGGATAAAAATAAGAGTTATTACATAATAAAAATAGGAATATGGCTGAAAAGTAATAGTTATAATGATAATAACAATAGAAATAAGGATAAAAATAAGAGTTATTACATAATAAAAATAGGAATAAGGATAAAAAATAGAGTTATTACGATAATAATAATAGTAATAAGGATAAAAGTAAGAGTTAATATGATGATGATAAAATAGGAATAAGGACAAAAATAAGAGTTATTACGACAATAATAAAAGTAATAAGGACAAAAGTAAGAGTTATTACGATAATAATAATAGTTATAAGGATAAAAATAATAGTTATTACGATAATAAGAATAGAAAGAAGGATAAAAATAAGAGTTATACCATAATAAAAATAGGAATACGGCAGAAAATAATGGTTATATTGATAATAATAATAGAAATAAGGATAGAAATATGAGTTATTACGATAATAATAATAGTAATAAGGATAAAAATAAGAGTTATTACGATAATAATAATAGTTATAGGATAAAAATAAGAGCTATTACGATAATAAGAATAGGAATAAGGATAAAAATAAGATTTATTACATAATAAAAATAGGAATACGGCTGAAAATAATGGTTATAATGATAATAATAATAGAAATAAGGATAAAAATATGAGTTATTACGATAATAGTAATAGTAATAAGGATATAAATAAGAGTTATTACGATAATAATAATAGTTATAAGGATAAAAATAAGAGCTATTACATGATAAAAATAGGAATAAGGATAAAAACAAGAGTTACTTATATAATAATAATAGTGATAAGGCTGAAAATAATAGTTATTACGATAATAATAATTGTATGATGGATAAAAATAAGAGTTATTACGATAATAATAATAGTAATATGGATAAAAGTAAGAGTTAATATGATGATAAAATAGGAATAAGGACACAAATAAGAGTTATTACGATAATAATAATAGTTATAAGGATAAAAGTAAGAGTTATTGCGATAATAATAATAGTAATAAGGATAAAAATAAGAGTTATTACGATAATAATAATAGTTATAAGGATAAAAATAAGAGTTATTACGATAATAATAATAGTTATATGGGTAAAAATAAGAGTTATTACGATAATAAGAATAGAAATAAGGATAAAAATAAGAGTTATTACATAATAAAAGTAGGAATATGGCTGAAAGTAATAGTTATAATGATAATAATAATAGAAATAAGGATAAAAATAAGAGTTATTACGATCATAATAATGGTAATAAGGATAAAAGTGTGAGTTAAAATGATGTTAAAATAGGAATAAGGACAAAAATAAGAGTTATTACGATAATAATAATAGTTATAAGGATCAAAATAAGAGTTATTACGATAATAATAATAGTAATAAGGATAAAAGTATGAGTTATTACGATAATAATAATAGTATTAAGGATAAAAATAAGAGTTATTACGATAATAAGAATAGAAGTAAGGATAAAAATAAGAGTTATTACATAATAAAAATAGGAATATGGCTGAAAGTAATAGTTATAATGATAATAACAATAGAAATAAGGATAAAAATAAGAGTTATTACATAATAAAAATAGGAATAAGGATAAAAATAAGAGTTATTACGATAATAATAATAGTAATAAGGATAAAAGTAAGAGTTAATATGATGATAAAATAGGAATAAGGACAAAAATAAGAGTTATTACGACAATAATAAAAGTAATAAGGACAAAAGTAAGAGTTATTACGATAATAATAATAGTTATAAGGATAAAAATAATAGTTATTACGATAATAAGAATAGAAAGAAGGATAAAAATAAGAGTTATACCATAATAAAAATAGGAATACGGCAGAAAATAATGGTTATATTGATAATAATAATAGAAATAAGGATAGAAATATGAGTTATTACGATAATAATAATAGTAATAAGGATAAAAATAAGAGTTATTACGATAATAATAATAGTTATAAGGATAAAAATAAGAGCTATTACGATAATAAGAATAGGAATAAGGATAAAAATAAGATTTATTACATAATAAAAATAGGAATACGGCTGAAAATAATGGTTATAATGATAATAATAATAGAAATAAGGATAAAAATATGAGTTATTACGATAATAGTAATAGTAATAAGGATATAAATAAGAGTTATTACGATAATAATAATAGTTATAAGGATAAAAATAAGAGTTATTTCATAATAAAAATAGGAATATGGCTGAAAGTAATAGTTATAATGATAATAATAGTAGAAATAAGGATAAAAATAAGAGATATTACATAATAAAAATACGAATAAGGATAAAAATAAGAGTTATTACGATAATAATAATAGTTATAAGGCTGAAAATAATAGTTATTATGCTAATAATAATCGTAATAAGGATAAAAATAAGAGCTATTACATGATAAAAAATAGGAATAAGGATAAAAACAAGAGTTACTTATATAATAATAATAGTGATAAGGCTGAAAATAATAGTTATTACGATAATAATAATTGTATGATGGATAAAAATAAGAGTTATTACGATAATAATAATAGTAATATGGATAAAAGTAAGAGTTAATATGATGATAAAATAGGAATAAGGACACAAATAAGAGTTATTACGATAATAATAATAGTTATAAGGATAAAAGTAAGAGTTATTGCGATAATAATAATAGTAATAAGGATAAAAATAAGAGTTATTACGATAATAATAATAGTTATAAGGATAAAAATAAGAGTTATTACGATAATAATAATAGTTATATGGGTAAAAATAAGAGTTATTACGATAATAAGAATAGAAATAAGGATAAAAATAAGAGTTATTACATAATAAAAGTAGGAATATGGCTGAAAGTAATAGTTATAATGATAATAATAATAGAAATAAGGATAAAAATAAGAGTTATTACGATCATAATAATGGTAATAAGGATAAAAGTAAGACTTATTACGATAATAATAATAGCATTAAGGATAAAATTAAGAGTTATTACGATAATAATAATAGTAATAAGGATAAAAATAAGAGTTATTACGATAATAAGAATATAAATAAGGATAAAAATAAGAGTTATTACATAATAAATGTAGGAATGTGGCTGAAAGTAATAGTTACAATGATAATAATAATAGAAATAAGGATAAAAATAAGAGTTATTACGATCATAATAATGGTAATAAGGATAAAAATAAGAGTTATTACGATAATAATATTAGTAATATGGATAAAAGTAAGAGTTAATATGATGATAAAATAGGAATAAGGACAAACATAAGAGCTATTACGATAATAATAATAGTTATAAGGATAAAAATAAGATTTATTACGATAATAATAATAGTAATAAGGATAAAAATAAGAGTTATTACGATAATAATAATAGTAATAAGGATAAAAATAAGAGTTATTACGATAATAATTATAGTTATAAGGATAAAAATAAGAGTTAATTCGAAAATAATAATAGTAATAAGCCTAAAAGTAAGAGTTAATATGATGTTAAAATAGGAATAAGGCAAAAATAAGAGTTATTACGATAATAATAATAGTTATAAGGATAAAAATAAGAGTTATTACGATGATAAGAACAGAAATAAGGATAAAAATAAGAGTTACTGCATAATAAAAATAGGAATATGGCTGAAAGTAATAGTTATAATGATAATAATAGTAGAAATAAGGATAAAAATAAGAGATATTACATAATAAAAATACGAATAAGGATAAAAATAAGAGTTATTACGATAATAATAATAGTTATAAGGCTGAAAATAATAGTTATTATGCTAATAATAATAGTAATAAGGATAAAAATAAGAGCTATTACATGATAAAAATAGGAATAAGGATAAAAACAAGAGTTACTTATATAATAATAATAGTGATAAGGCTGAAAATAATAGTTATTACGATAATAATAATTGTATGATGGATAAAAATAAGAGTTATTACGATAATAATAATAGTAATATGGATAAAAGTAAGAGTTAATATGATGATAAAATAGGAATAAGGACACAAATAAGAGTTATTACGATAATAATAATAGTTATAAGGATAAAAGTAAGAGTTATTGCGATAATAATAATAGTAATAAGGATAAAAATAAGAGTTATTACGATAATAATAATAGTTATAAGGATAAAAATAAGAGTTATTACGATAATAATAATAGTTATATGGGTAAAAATAAGAGTTATTACGATAATAAGAATAGAAATAAGGATAAAAATAAGAGTTATTACATAATAAAAGTAGGAATATGGCTGAAAGTAATAGTTATAATGATAATAATAATAGAAATAAGGATAAAAATAAGAGTTATTACGATCATAATAATGGTAATAAGGATAAAAGTAAGACTTATTACGATAATAATAATAGCATTAAGGATAAAATTAAGAGTTATTACGATAATAATAATAGTAATAAGGATAAAAATAAGAGTTATTACGATAATAAGAATATAAATAAGGATAAAAATAAGAGTTATTACATAATAAATGTAGGAATGTGGCTGAAAGTAATAGTTACAATGATAATAATAATAGAAATAAGGATAAAAATAAGAGTTATTACGATCATAATAATGGTAATAAGGATAAAAATAAGAGTTATTACGATAATAATATTAGTAATATGGATAAAAGTAAGAGTTAATATGATGATAAAATAGGAATAAGGACAAAAATAAGAGCTATTACGATAATAATAATAGTTATAAGGATAAAAATAAGATTTATTACGATAATAATAATAGTAATAAGGATAAAAATAAGAGTTATTACGATAATAATAATAGTAATAAGGATAAAAGTAAGAGTTAATATGATGATAAAATAGGAATAAGGACAAAAATAAGAGTTATTACCATAATAATAATAGTTATAAGGATAAAAATAAGAGTTATTACGATAATGATATTAGTAATATGGGTAAAAGTAAGAGTTAATATGATGATAAAATAGGAATAAGGACAAAAATAAGAGCTATTACGATAATAATAATAGTTATAAGGATAAAAATAAGAGTTAATTCGATAATAATAATAGTAACAAGGATAAAAATAAGGGTTAATTCCATAATAATAATAGTAATAAGGATAAAAATAAGAGTTATTACGATGATAACAATAGTAATAAGGATAAAAATAAGAGTTATTACGATAATAATAATAGTAATAAGGATAAAAGTGTGAGTTAAAATGATGTTAAAATAGGAATAAGGACAAAAATAAGAGTTATTACGATAATAATAATAGTTATAAGGATCAAAATAAGAGTTATTACGATAATAAGAATAGAAATAAAGATAAAAATAAGAGTTATTACATAATAAAAATAGGAATACGGCTGAAAATAATGGTTATAATGATAATAATAATAGAAATAAGGATAAAAATAAGAGTTATTACGATAACAATAATAGTAATAAGGATAAAAGTGAGAGTTAATATGATGTTAAAATAGGAATAAGGACAAAAATAAGAGTTATTACGATAATAATAATAGTAATAAGCATAAAAGTAAGAGTTATTACGATAATAATAATAGTAATAAGGATAAAAGTATGAGTTATTACGATAATAATAATAGTATTAAGGATAAAAATAAGAGTTATTACGATAATAAGAATAGAAGTAAGGATAAAAATAAGAGTTATTACATAATAAAAATAGGAATATGGCTGAAAGTAATAGTTATAATGATAATAACAATAGAAATAAGGATAAAAATAAGAGTTATTACATAATAAAAATAGGAATAAGGATAAAAATAAGAGTTATTACGATAATAATAATAGTAATAAGGATAAAAGTAAGAGTTAATATGATGATAAAATAGGAATAAGGACAAAAATAAGAGTTATTACGACAATAATAAAAGTAATAAGGACAAAAGTAAGAGTTATTACGATAATAATAATAGTTATAAGGATAAAAATAATAGTTATTACGATAATAAGAATAGAAAGAAGGATAAAAATAAGAGTTATACCATAATAAAAATAGGAATACGGCAGAAAATAATGGTTATATTGATAATAATAATAGAAATAAGGATAGAAATATGAGTTATTACGATAATAATAATAGTAATAAGGATAAAAATAAGAGTTATTACGATAATAATAATAGTTATAAGGATAAAAATAAGAGCTATTACGATAATAAGAATAGGAATAAGGATAAAAATAAGATTTATTACATAATAAAAATAGGAATACGGCTGAAAATAATGGTTATAATGATAATAATAATAGAAATAAGGATAAAAATATGAGTTATTACGATAATAGTAATAGTAATAAGGATATAAATAAGAGTTATTACGATAATAATAATAGTTATAAGGATAAAAATAAGAGTTATTTCATAATAAAAATACGAATATGGCTGAAAGTAATAGTTATAATGATAATAATAGTAGAAATAAGGATAAAAATAAGAGATATTACATAATAAAAATACGAATAAGGATAAAAATAAGAGTTATTACGATAATAATAATAGTTATAAGGCTGAAAATAATAGTTATTATGCTAATAATAATAGTAATAAGGATAAAAATAAGAGCTATTACATGATAAAAATAGGAATAAGGATAAAAACAAGAGTTACTTATATAATAATAATAGTGATAAGGCTGAAAATAATAGTTATTACGATAATAATAATTGTATGATGGATAAAAATAAGAGTTATTACGATAATAATAATAGTAATATGGATAAAAGTAAGAGTTAATATGATGATAAAATAGGAATAAGGACACAAATAAGAGTTATTACGATAATAATAATAGTTATAAGGATAAAAGTAAGAGTTATTGCGATAATAATAATAGTAATAAGGATAAAAATAAGAGTTATTACGATAATAATAATAGTTATAAGGATAAAAATAAGAGTTATTACGATAATAATAATAGTTATATGGGTAAAAATAAGAGTTATTACGATAATAAGAATAGAAATAAGGATAAAAATAAGAGTTATTACATAATAAAAGTAGGAATATGGCTGAAAGTAATAGTTATAATGATAATAATAATAGAAATAAGGATAAAAATAAGAGTTATTACGATCATAATAATGGTAATAAGGATAAAAGTAAGACTTATTACGATAATAATAATAGCATTAAGGATAGAATTAAGAGTTATTACGATAATAATAATAGTAATAAGGATAAAAATAAGAGTTATTACGATAATAAGAATATAAATAAGGATAAAAATAAGAGTTATTACATAATAAATGTAGGAATGTGGCTGAAAGTAATAGTTACAATGATAATAATAATAGAAATAAGGATAAAAATAAGAGTTATTACGATCATAATAATGGTAATAAGGATAAAAATAAGAGTTATTAGGATAATAATATTAGTAATATGGATAAAAGTAAGAGTTAATATGATGATAAAATAGGAATAAGGACAAACATAAGAGCTATTACGATAATAATAATAGTTATAAGGATAAAAATAAGATTTATTACGATAATAATAATAGTAATAAGGATAAAAATAAGAGTTATTACGATAATAATAATAGTAATAAGGATAAAATAAGAGTTATTACGATAATAATTATAGTTATAAGGATAAAAATAAGAGTTAATTCGAAAATAATAATAGTAATAAGCCTAAAAGTAAGAGTTAATATGATGTTAAAATAGGAATAAGGCAAAAATAAGAGTTATTACGATAATAATAATAGTTATAAGGATAAAAATAAGAGTTATTACGATGATAAGAACAGAAATAAGGATAAAAATAAGAGTTACTGCATAATAAAAATAGGAATATGGCTGAAAGTAATAGTTATAATGATAATAATAATAGAAATAAGGATAAAAATAAGAGTTATTACGATAATAGTAATAGTATTAAGGATAAAAATAAGAGTTATTACGATAATAATAATAGTATTAAGGATAAAAATAAGAGTTATTACGATAACAATAATAGTAATAAGGATAAAAATAAGAGTTATTACGATAATAATAATAGTTATAAGGCTGAAAATAATAGTTATTATGCTAATAATAATAGTAATAAGGATAAAAATAAGAGTTATTACATGATAAAAATAGGAATAAGTCTGAAAATAATATTTATAATGATAATAATAATAGAAATAAGGTTAAAAATAAGAGTTATTACGATAATAATAATAGTAATAAGGATAAAAATAAGAGTTGTTACGATAATAATAATAGTAATAAGGATAAATGTGAGAGTTATTACATAATAAAAATAGGAATACGGCTGAAAAGAATGGTTATAATGATAATAATAATAGAAATAAGGATAAAAATAAGAGTTATTACGATAATAAGAATAGGAATAAGGATAAAAATAAGAGTTATTACATAATAAAAATAGGAATACGGCTGAAAATAATAGTTATAATGATAATAATAATAGAAATAAGGATAAAAATAAGATTTATTACGATAATAATAATAGTAATAAGGATAAAAATAAGAGTTATTACCATAATAATAATAGTTATAAGGATAAAAATAAGAGTTATTACGATAATAATATTAGTAATATGGATAAAAGTAAGAGTTAATATGATGATAAAATAGGAATAAGGACAAAAATAAGAGCTATTACGATAATAATAATAGTTATAATGTTAAAAATAAGAGTTAATTCGATAATAATAATAGTAACAAGGATAAAAATAAGGGTTAATTCCATAATAATAATAGTAATAAGGATAAAAATAAGAGTTATTACATGATAAAAATGGGAATACGGCTGAATATAATGGTTATAATGATAATAATAATAGAAATAAGGATAAAAATATGAGTTATTACGATAATAGTAATAGTAATAAGGATATAAATAAGAGTTTATTACGATAATAATAATAGTTATAAGGATAAAAATAAGAGTTATTTCATAATAAAAATAGGAATATGGCTGAAAGTAACAGTTATAATGATAATAATAGTAGAAATAAGGATAAAAATAAGAGATATTACATAATAAAAATAGGAATAAGGATAAAAATAAGAGTTATTACGATAATAATAATAGTTATAAGGCTGAAAATAATAGTTATTACGATAATAATAATAGTATTAAGGATAAAAATAAGAGTTATTACATGATAAAAATAGGAATAAGGATAAAAATAAGAGTTACTATAATAATAATAATAGTGATAAGGCTGAAAATAATAGTTATTACGATAATAATAATAGTATTAAGGATAAAAATAAGAGTTATTGCGATAATAATAATAGTTATAAGGATAAAAATAATAGTTATTACGATAATGAGAATAGAAATAAGGATAAAAATAAGAGTTATTACATAATAAAAATAGGAATACGGCTGAAAATAATGGTTATAATGATAATAATAATAATAGAAATAAGGATAAAAATATGAGTTATTACGATAATAATAATAGTAATAAGGATAAAATTAAGAGTTAATTCGATAATAATAATAGTAACAAGGATAAAAATAACAGTTAATTCGATAATAATAATAGTAGTAAGGATAAAAGTAAGAGTTAATATGATGATAAAATAGGAATAAGGACAAAAATAAGAGTTATTACGATAATAATAATAGTTATAAGGATAGAAATAAGAGTTATTACGATAACAATAACAGTAATAAGGACAAAAATAAGAGTTATTACGATAATAATAATAGTTATAAGGATAAAATTTAGAGTTAATTCGATAATAATAATAGTAACAAGGATAAAAATAACAGTTAATTCGATAATAATAATAGTAATAAGGATAAAAGTAAGAGTTAATATGATGATAAAATAGGAATAAGGACAAAAATAAGAGTTATTACGATAATAATAATAGTTATAAGGATAGAAATAAGAGTTATTACGATAATAATATTAGTAATATGGATAAAAGTAAGAGTTAATATGATGATAAAATAGGAATAAGGACAAAAATAAGAGCTATTACGATAATAATAATAGTTATAAGGATAAAAATAAGATTTATTACGATAATAATAATAGTAATAAGGATAAAAATAAGAGTTATTACGATAATAATGATAGTAATAAGGATAAAAATAAGAGTTATTACGATAATAATTATAGTTATAAGGATAAAAATAAGTGTTAATTCGAAAATAATAATAGTAATAAGCCTAAAAGTAAGAGTTAATATGATGTTAAAATAGGAATAAGGCAAAAATAAGAGTTATTACGATAATAATAATAGTTATAAGGATAAAAATAAGAGTTATTACGATAATAATAATAGTTATAGGGATAAAAATAAGAGTTATTACATGATAAAAATAGGAATAAGGCTGAAAATAATAGTTATAATGATAATAATAATAGAAATAAGGATAAAAATAAGAGTTACTACGATAAGAATAATAGTAATAAGGATAAAAATAAGAGTTGTTACGATAACAATACTAGTTATAAGGATAAAAATAAGAGTTATTACGATAATAATAATAGTAATAATGCTGAAAATAATAGTTATTATGCTAATAATAATAGTAATAAGGATAAAAATAAGAGTTATTACATGATAAAAATAGGAATAAGGATAAAAATAAGAGTTACTATAATAATAATAATAGTGATAAGGCTGAAAATAATAGTTATTACGATAATAATAATAGTATTAAGGATAAAAATAAGAGTTATTGCGATAATAATAATAGTTATAAGGATAAAAATAATAGTTATTACGATAATGAGAATAGAAATAAGGATAAAAATAAGAGTTATTACATAATAAAAATAGGAATACGGCTGAAAATAATGGTTATAATGATAATAATAATAATAGAAATAAGGATAAAAATATGAGTTATTACGATAATAATAATAGTAATAAGGATAAAATTAAGAGTTAATTCGATAATAATAATAGTAACAAGGATAAAAATAACAGTTAATTCGATAATAATAATAGTAGTAAGGATAAAAGTAAGAGTTAATATGATGATAAAATAGGAATAAGGACAAAAATAAGAGTTATTACGATAATAATAATAGTTATAAGGATAGAAATAAGAGTTATTACGATAACAATAACAGTAATAAGGACAAAAATAAGAGTTATTACGATAATAATAATAGTTATAAGGATAAAATTTAGAGTTAATTCGATAATAATAATAGTAACAAGGATAAAAATAACAGTTAATTCGATAATAATAATAGTAATAAGGATAAAAGTAAGAGTTAATATGATGATAAAATAGGAATAAGGACAAAAATAAGAGTTATTACGATAATAATAATAGTTATAAGGATAGAAATAAGAGTTATTACGATAATAATATTAGTAATATGGATAAAAGTAAGAGTTAATATGATGATAAAATAGGAATAAGGACAAAAATAAGAGCTATTACGATAATAATAATAGTTATAAGGATAAAAATAAGATTTATTACGATAATAATAATAGTAATAAGGATAAAAATAAGAGTTATTACGATAATAATGATAGTAATAAGGATAAAAATAAGAGTTATTACGATAATAATTATAGTTATAAGGATAAAAATAAGTGTTAATTCGAAAATAATAATAGTAATAAGCCTAAAAGTAAGAGTTAATATGATGTTAAAATAGGAATAAGGCAAAATAAGAGTTATTACGATAATAATAATAGTTATAAGGATAAAAATAAGAGTTATTACGATGATAAGAACAGAAATAAGGATAAAAATAAGAGTTATTGCATAATAAAAATAGGAATATGGCTGAAAGTAATAGTTATAATGATAATAATAATAGAAATAAGGATAAAAATAAGAGTTATTACGATAATAGTAATAGTATTAAGGATAAAAATAAGAGTTATTACGATAATAATAATAGTATTAAGGATAAAAATAAGAGTTATTACGATAACAATAATAGTAATAAGGATAAAAATAAGAGTTATTACGATAATAATAATAGTAACAAGGATAAAAATAAGAGTTAATTCGATAATAATAATAGTAACAAGGATAAAAATAAGGGTTAATTCAATAATAATAATAGTAATAAGGATAAAAATAAGAGTTATTACATGATAAAAATAGGAATAAGGCTGAAAATAATAGTTATAATGATAATAATAATAGTTATAAGAATAAAAATAAGAGTTATTACGATAATAAGAATAGAAATAACGATAAAAATAAGATTTATTACATAATAAAAATAGGAATACGGCTAAAAATAATGGTTATAATGATAATAATAATAGAAATAAGGATAAAAATATGAGTTATTACGATAATAGTAATAGTAATAAGGATATAAATAAGAGTTATTACGATAATAATAATAGTAATAAGGATAAAAATAAGAGTTATTACGATAATAATAATAGTAATAATGCTGAAAATAATAGTTATTATGCTAATAATAATAGTAATAAGGATAAAAATAAGAGTTATTACATGATAAAAATAGGAATAAGGATAAAAATAAGAGTTACTATAATAATAATAATAGTGATAAGGCTGAAAATAATAGTTATTACGATAATAATAATAGTATTAAGGATAAAAATAAGAGTTATTGCGATAATAATAATAGTTATAAGGATAAAAATAATAGTTATTACGATAATGAGAATAGAAATAAGGATAAAAATAAGAGTTATTACATAATAAAAATAGGAATACGGCTGAAAATAATGGTTATAATGATAATAATAATAATAGAAATAAGGATAAAAATATGAGTTATTACGATAATAATAATAGTAATAAGGATAAAATTAAGAGTTAATTCGATAATAATAATAGTAACAAGGATAAAAATATCAGTTAATTCGATAATAATAATAGTAATAAGGATAAAAGTAAGAGTTAATATGATGATAAAATAGGAATAAGGACAAAAATAAGAGTTATTACGATAATAATAATAGTTATAAGGATAGAAATAAGAGTTATTACGATAACAATAACAGTAATAAGGATAAAAATAAGAGTTATTACGATAATAATAATAGTTATAAGGATAAAAATAAGAGTTATTACGCTAATAATAATAGTAATAAGGACAAAAATAAGAGTTATTATGATAATAATAATAGTTATAAGGATAAAAATAAGAGTTATTATGATAATAATAATAGTTATAAGGATAAAAATAAGAGTTATTACGATAATAGTAATAGTAATAAGGATAAAAATAAGAGGTATTACGATAATAATAATAGTATTAAGGATAAAAATAAGAGTTATTACGATAACAATAATAGTAATAAGGATAAAAATAAGAGTTATTACGATAATAATAACTGTAATAAGGATAAAAATAAGAGTTAATTCGAAAATAATAATAGTAATAAGGATAAAAGTAAGAGTTGATATGATGTTAAAATAGGAATAAGGCAAAAATAAGAGTTATTACGATAATAATAATAGTTAAAAGGATAAAAATAAGAGTTATTACGATAATAAGAACAGAAATAAGGATAAAAATAAGAGTTATTGCAAAATAAAAATAGGAATATGGCTGAAAGTAATAGTTATAATGATAATAATAATAGAAATAAGGATAAAAATAAGAGTTATTACGATAATAGTAATAGTAATAAGGATAAAAATAAGAGTTATTACGATAATAATAATAGTATTAAGGATAAAAATAAGAGTTATTACGATAATAATAATAGTATTAAGGATAAAAATAAGAGTTATTACGATAATAATATTAGTAATATGGATAAAAGTAAGAGTTAATATGATGATAAAATAGGAATAAGGACAAAAATAAGAGCTATTACGATAATAATAATAGTTATAATGTTAAAAATAAGAGTTAATTCGATAATAATAATAGTAACAAGGATAAAAATAAGGGTTAATTCCATAATAATAATAGTAATAAGGATAAAAATAAGAGTTATTACATGATAAAAATAGGAATACGGCTGAAAATAATGGTTATAATGATAATAATAATAGAAATAAGGATAAAAATATGAGTTATTACGATAATAGTAATAGTAATAAGGATATAAATAAGAGTTATTATGATAATAATAATAGTTATAAGGATAAAAATAAGAGTTATTTCATAATAAAAATAGGAATATGGCTGAAAGTAACAGTTATAATGATAATAATAGTAGAAATAAGGATAAAAATAAGAGATATTACATAATAAAAATAGGAATAAGGATAAAAATAAGAGTTATTACGATAATAATAATAGTTATAAGGCTGAAAATAATAGTTATTACGATAATAGTAATAGTATTAAGGATAAAAATAAGAGTTATTACGATAATAATAATAGTATTAAGGATAAAAATAAGAGTTATTACGATAACAATAATAGTAATAAGGATAAAAATAAGAGTTATTACGATAATAATAATAGTTATAAGGCTGAAAATAATAGTTATTATGCTAATAATAATAGTAATAAGGATAAAAATAAGAGTTATTACATGATAAAAATAGGAATAAGTCTGAAAATAATATTTATAATGATAATAATAATAGAAATAAGGTTAAAAATAAGAGTTATTACGATAATAATAATAGTAATAAGGATAAAAATAAGAGTTGTTACGATAATAATAATAGTAATAAGGATAAATGTGAGAGTTATTACATAATAAAAATAGGAATACGGCTGAAAAGAATGGTTATAATGATAATAATAATAGAAATAAGGATAAAAATAAGAGTTATTACGATAATAAGAATAGGAATAAGGATAAAAATAAGAGTTATTACATAATAAAAATAGGAATACGGCTGAAAATAATAGTTATAATGATAATAATAATAGAAATAAGGATAAAAATAAGATTTATTACGATAATAATAATAGTAATAAGGATAAAAATAAGAGTTATTACCATAATAATAATAGTTATAAGGATAAAAATAAGAGTTATTACGATAATAATATTAGTAATATGGATAAAAGTAAGAGTTAATATGATGATAAAATAGGAATAAGGACAAAAATAAGAGCTATTACGATAATAATAATAGTTATAATGTTAAAAATAAGAGTTAATTCGATAATAATAATAGTAACAAGGATAAAAATAAGGGTTAATTCCATAATAATAATAGTAATAAGGATAAAAATAAGAGTTATTACATGATAAAAATAGGAATACGGCTGAATATAATGGTTATAATGATAATAATAATAGAAATAAGGATAAAAATATGAGTTATTACGATAATAGTAATAGTAATAAGGATATAAATAAGAGTTATTACGATAATAATAATAGTTATAAGGATAAAAATAAGAGTTATTTCATAATAAAAATAGGAATATGGCTGAAAGTAACAGTTATAATGATAATAATAGTAGAAATAAGGATAAAAATAAGAGATATTACATAATAAAAATAGGAATAAGGATAAAAATAAGAGTTATTACGATAATAATAATAGTTATAAGGCTGAAAATAATAGTTATTACGATAATAATAATAGTATTAAGGATAAAAATAAGAGTTATTACGATAATAATAGTAGTAATATGGATAAAAGTAAGAGTTAATATGATGATAAAATAGGAATAAGGACAAAAATAAGAGTTATTACGATAATAATAATAGTTATAGGGATAAAAATAAGAGTTATTACGATAATAAGAATAGAAATAAGGATAAAAATAAGAGTTATTACATAATAAAAATAGGAATATGGCTGAAAGTGATAGTTATAGTGATAATAATAATAGAAATAAGGATAAATATAAGAGTTATTACATAATAAAAATAGGAATAAGGATAAAAATAAGGGTTACTTATATAATAATAATAGTGATAAGGCTGAAAATAATAGTTATTACGATAACAATAATAGTAATAAGGATAAAAATAAGAGTTATTACATGATAAAAATAGGAATAAGGCTGAAAATAATAGTTATAATGATAATAATAATAGAAATAAGGATAAAAATAAGAGTTACTACGATAAGAATAATAGTAATAAGGATAAAAATAAGAGTTGTTACGATAACAATACTAGTTATAAGGATAAAAATAAGAGTTATTACGATAATAATAATAGTAATAATGCTGAAAATAATAGTTATTATGCTAATAATAATAGTAATAAGGATAAAAATAAGAGTTATTACATGATAAAAATAGGAATAAGGATAAAAATAAGAGTTACTATAATAATAATAATAGTGATAAGGCTGAAAATAATAGTTATTACGATAATAATAATAGTATTAAGGATAAAAATAAGAGTTATTGCGATAATAATAATAGTTATAAGGATAAAAATAATAGTTATTACGATAATGAGAATAGAAATAAGGATAAAAATAAGAGTTATTACATAATAAAAATAGGAATACGGCTGAAAATAATGGTTATAATGATAATAATAATAATAGAAATAAGGATAAAAATATGAGTTATTACGATAATAATAATAGTAATAAGGATAAAATTAAGAGTTAATTCGATAATAATAATAGTAACAAGGATAAAAATAACAGTTAATTCGATAATAATAATAGTAGTAAGGATAAAAGTAAGAGTTAATATGATGATAAAATAGGAATAAGGACAAAAATAAGAGTTATTACGATAATAATAATAGTTATAAGGATAGAAATAAGAGTTATTACGATAACAATAACAGTAATAAGGACAAAAATAAGAGTTATTACGATAATAATAATAGTTATAAGGATAAAATTTAGAGTTAATTCGATAATAATAATAGTAACAAGGATAAAAATAACAGTTAATTCGATAATAATAATAGTAATAAGGATAAAAGTAAGAGTTAATATGATGATAAAATAGGAATAAGGACAAAAATAAGAGTTATTACGATAATAATAATAGTTATAAGGATAGAAATAAGAGTTATTACGATAATAATATTAGTAATATGGATAAAAGTAAGAGTTAATATGATGATAAAATAGGAATAAGGACAAAAATAAGAGCTATTACGATAATAATAATAGTTATAAGGATAAAAATAAGATTTATTACGATAATAATAATAGTAATAAGGATAAAAATAAGAGTTATTACGATAATAATGATAGTAATAAGGATAAAAATAAGAGTTATTACGATAATAATTATAGTTATAAGGATAAAAATAAGTGTTAATTCGAAAATAATAATAGTAATAAGCCTAAAAGTAAGAGTTAATATGATGTTAAAATAGGAATAAGGCAAAAATAAGAGTTATTACGATAATAATAATAGTTATAAGGATAAAAATAAGAGTTATTACGATGATAAGAACAGAAATAAGGATAAAAATAAGAGTTATTGCATAATAAAAATAGGAATATGGCTGAAAGTAATAGTTATAATGATAATAATAATAGAAATAAGGATAAAAATAAGAGTTATTACGATAATAGTAATAGTATTAAGGATAAAAATAAGAGTTATTACGATAATAATAATAGTATTAAGGATAAAAATAAGAGTTATTACGATAACAATAATAGTAATAAGGATAAAAATAAGAGTTATTACGATAATAATAATAGTAACAAGGATAAAAATAAGAGTTAATTCGATAATAATAATAGTAATAAGGATAAAAGTAAGAGTTAATATGATGATAAAATAGGAATAAGGACAAAAATAAGAGTTATTACCATAATAATAATAGTTATAAGGATAAAAATAAGAGTTATTACGATAATAATATTAGTAATATGGATAAAAGTAAGAGTTAATATGATGATAAAATAGGAATAAGGACAAAAATAAGAGCTATTACGATAATAATAATAGTTATAAGGATAAAAATAAGAGTTAATTCGATAATAATAATAGTAACAAGGATAAAAATAAGGGTTAATTCAATAATAATAATAGTAATAAGGATAAAAATAAGAGTTATTACATGATAAAAATAGGAATAAGGCTGAAAATAATAGTTATAATGATAATAATAATAGTTATAAGAATAAAAATAAGAGTTATTACGATAATAAGAATAGAAATAACGATAAAAATAAGATTTATTACATAATAAAAATAGGAATACGGCTAAAAATAATGGTTATAATGATAATAATAATAGAAATAAGGATAAAAATATGAGTTATTACGATAATAGTAATAGTAATAAGGATATAAATAAGAGTTATTACGATAATAATAATAGTAATAAGGATAAAAATAAGAGTTATTACGATAATAATAATAGTAATAATGCTGAAAATAATAGTTATTATGCTAATAATAATAGTAATAAGGATAAAAATAAGAGTTATTACATGATAAAAATAGGAATAAGGATAAAAATAAGAGTTACTATAATAATAATAATAGTGATAAGGCTGAAAATAATAGTTATTACGATAATAATAATAGTATTAAGGATAAAAATAAGAGTTATTGCGATAATAATAATAGTTATAAGGATAAAAATAATAGTTATTACGATAATGAGAATAGAAATAAGGATAAAAATAAGAGTTATTACATAATAAAAATAGGAATACGGCTGAAAATAATGGTTATAATGATAATAATAATAATAGAAATAAGGATAAAAATATGAGTTATTACGATAATAATAATAGTAATAAGGATAAAATTAAGAGTTAATTCGATAATAATAATAGTAACAAGGATAAAAATATCAGTTAATTCGATAATAATAATAGTAATAAGGATAAAAGTAAGAGTTAATATGATGATAAAATAGGAATAAGGACAAAAATAAGAGTTATTACGATAATAATAATAGTTATAAGGATAGAAATAAGAGTTATTACGATAACAATAACAGTAATAAGGATAAAAATAAGAGTTATTACGATAATAATAATAGTTATAAGGATAAAAATAAGAGTTATTACGCTAATAATAATAGTAATAAGGACAAAAATAAGAGTTATTATGATAATAATAATAGTTATAAGGATAAAAATAAGAGTTATTATGATAATAATAATAGTTATAAGGATAAAAATAAGAGTTATTACGATAATAGTAATAGTAATAAGGATAAAAATAAGAGGTATTACGATAATAATAATAGTATTAAGGATAAAAATAAGAGTTATTACGATAACAATAATAGTAATAAGGATAAAAATAAGAGTTATTACGATAATAATAACTGTAATAAGGATAAAAATAAGAGTTAATTCGAAAATAATAATAGTAATAAGGATAAAAGTAAGAGTTGATATGATGTTAAAATAGGAATAAGGCAAAAATAAGAGTTATTACGATAATAATAATAGTTAAAAGGATAAAAATAAGAGTTATTACGATAATAAGAACAGAATAAGGATAAAAATAAGAGTTATTGCAAAATAAAAATAGGAATATGGCTGAAAGTAATAGTTATAATGATAATAATAATAGAAATAAGGATAAAAATAAGAGTTATTACGATAATAGTAATAGTAATAAGGATAAAAATAAGAGTTATTACGATAATAATAATAGTATTAAGGATAAAAATAAGAGTTATTACG